>JAHDVE020008984.1:0-205935 GCA_022606495.2 Halesus radiatus
CTAGTTTACTGGCGTCCATGTTTGTTTCGCGTGATTTTGACTGTGATAAGCAAATTGTAAAACATTTGTAAAAGAGTCAAACTAAACACCCTAACAAAAATTTTGTTTTTAAGAAACTAGCCGTACCTATTTACTTATTTGCCATTTTACTTAATTTGGGGACACGCCTAGCTCATCCTCCTTATTAAAGTTTTTTTTCCTCTTGCGTGTTAGGGTATCTATATGTATTATTTACTCTGTGGCTCACATGAAATATTAATTTATTTCCTCCGATTTTTGGAACTAAATTTTGCCGACACTACAGTACATGGTATTAGTAGCAGACTCAGCGTAACGTCTGCAAACCATTTGATTCAAATTTTTTAGCTTATTATCCAATTTGTACTTTTAGAAAGAACTTCCGAGACTTCATCTCAATAAGGTAAGTAAAAACGAAAAAATTACGCATTAGCTGAGCCATTCAGAATTCATCATGTAAAAATTTAATTATAATCATATTTTATTATTAACCTCTTTCGCCAGGTAATGATTTAACTCCCCGAATTAACATGATTGTAAACAAAAAAAAACTTTTCACGATGTGTGTACCGTACAGTTTGGCAAAATATTCTAGACATGGGCAACACCAAGCTACTCACTATGTCTTTGAAATTTGTTCTTTACATTAAACTTTTTTCACATTCGAGTTTAACAGTTCGTTTAAAAAAAAACAATACAAAACAACATGACTGGATTACATTAACTTTTTGTTTATTTATAATTTTGATGTGTGAATTAGATTTGGTTATAAATATAAGAATTTAAAGAAGGGCGCCAGCATTGCCGCTTCCACTTTTGCAATCGTTTCGTCACTGACCGATGGCCGTCCGAACCGCTGTTCGTCATGGACGTTCTTTGAATTATTTGCACCACTTGCGCACCATTTGAACACTCATGAAAGTTTCTCCATACACTTCGAACGACAAGTACCACCGCAAATTGTTAATATATTAAGTACATGGTACAACCAACAGGAAAACTTCATCAGATGGAATGACAGCCTATCAGAAGCAGCTCAATTAAAGTGCGGCGTTAGACAAGGAGGCTCAATGTCCCCAGTGCTGTTCAATGTATACATGGATGAACTTAGCAAAACTCTGAAGAAAACAAGAATCGGATGCCACATTGCTGGGGTATGTATGAACAATATCAGCTATGCAGATGACATGGTCATACTTTCCCCATCGGTAAGAGCAATGAGAAAACTTCTAGACATATGCGAATCGTACGTTATTAGTCACGGGCTAATGTATAATGCAAGAAAATCATCACTGCTGATTTTCAAAGCAAATACGGGTCCTGGTGTCATTCCGCCCATACGTCTCGGCGGAGCCAATCTTGAAATCTGCAGCGAAATCAAATACTTGGGGCATGTCATCACTGATGACCTAAATGATAAAAATGACATAGAACGCCAAAGAAGAGCGCTGTGCGTATGCGCCAACATGCTCGCCAGAAGATTTAATAGGTGCAGTTCTCCGGTAAAAAAGCAACTATTCCAGACATACTGCATGAGCTTTTACACTAGCGAACTATGGACTAGATACACACAAGGCGTCATGGACACACTCCGAGTGCAATATAACCATTCTTACAGGGCGCTGTTCGGCCTCCCTTGGAGATGCAGCGCCTCGCAGATGTTCGCAGAGGGGAGGGTGCATGGGTTCGCTGCTTTGATGCGCCACAGAATAGCCGGGACGAGTCAGCGCTACCGGAGATCGGAAAACACTCTTGTCCAGGCCGTCGCCCAGTGGCATGGCGCGCCCCTACATCATAGATGGAGAACTTCCCTCAGGCCATTGTAGCATAAGTGTTAAATATGTTATTTTAATTTAATTTATTTTTTGTTTTTATATTATATTTCTACAATGTGTAATTTTCTATTCTTAAAATGTATTCTTTTTATATGGCAGACAGAGTATTGCACTCACCGCTTTGTTCTGCTGAAATAAAACATTATTATTATTATTATTATTATTATTATTATTATTATTACTTCTGTCAGTTGAGAATGAATTTCCGTCGCCGAATAGCCTTTGACACACAAAAAACGAATCACGGAGCGTACTTCACACCTCGCGGGCGATGCTATCGGGAGCTCTATTATTTACGGCTGCCAAACCGACACTGAGCGTCGCAGCGAGTTCGGCCGGATAGGGATGTGGAGGGGGAAGACGAAGCTACGATCCAGAATTTAAAAAAAAAAATTATTTCCCTATTTAAAAATAAATAGGGAAACTTGTTTTACGGACAACCCTCGTATCTTCCAAGCAAAGGGTTTAAAAAAAGTTTGAAAATTAAATTGTCTGAGAATATGGTGCAAGATCATTTCATTTTGGAAAGTCCACTAATTTCTGAGAACCGTGATATGACGCTTATTAATGCAGTGGGTTATAATTATAGGAATAACGCAAAAGGGTTAGGAACGAAAAACAATTTATGTATTTACTATAAAGGCATTTATTGTTATAATCGTGGGGTTAGTCTTAAACTAAAGTTAATCTTAATTAAGTATAAAATATCATTAAAATTAGAGTTAAGTACTTAATTCTACGGTTCTTAAAACTAGAGATTCACTGGCTTAATTATACGAGAAAGTTGATTCTTAAAGTTAGAGATTCACTTGGCTTAATTATACGGGAATGTTTAGTTATCCTACGTAAAAGTCTTTACGAGAGTATTCACAGGGTGATAGGGTGAGAGAATTATATGGTATGAGAGTTAAGAAGCACTTCCCTTTACTGATGACTATACAGGGCCCAGAGAGCGGCTGGGTATGCAGAGTTCTCGCGTTCGCACTAGGTATCCAAGTACCTCCGGTTCGGGAGTAGGTACAAACGCGGCGATAATCAGATGCCTGGGCGGTCTCTGGGGTTTGATCTCCGAAGGGCGAAGATCAGTAACTTCCTGGGCAGAAGCGGGGGAGTCGACTCGCGGTGCAAAGCCTGGGCGACTTCTACGGTAGATCGCCGAAGGGCGAAGACCAGACTTCCTTCTGGGACGGAAGCGTAACACTCACTGTCGTCAGAAGACCTGGGCGGCCTCTCCGAGGGGCGAGAATAGGTACCTTCCTGGGCGGAAGCTTCAAGCCAATTCCATCAGAGAGCCCTGTCCTGTGGCCATCTGTAGGGATCTTTTTATGACCCGTATTGTTTGGTGGGCCGCTCATTTATTACACACTTATTTCCTTTTAGGTTTTATTGCTGTTCTTTTGTAAAATAATTCCGACTTTCTAAAATGGTATTTAAGGGTGGTCTAAGCTTTACGATGTAATACTTTACAATGGTTTCCGGCATGTCGATTTTGATGGATAGGTACCGAGAGACATGTCCACCACTAATATTGTGTAACGTCACTTCGTCTATGTAAGTAAACCATAGAAGCTATATATTCAACAATTTCATAAAATTAAATTGTGCTTCGAGCTGTGAGTTGTCACGGTATTGTGCAACCTTTAGCTTAGTATTTTTTCATCGTGTAGTATTAATTGGTGCTATATTTTGATCAGTCGGTTTTCCGACACTTTTTTTTAAGGTAAGTCGCTCTCCGCTTGAAAACTTTTTTTCTATCTCTACAACATTTCGCATGGCCCACGGCTAGCATCAAATTGGCACGCGAAGAGCACTCAATAATTAAATGGCAATTGGAAAACTGATTACTGTTGACTTTTTACTAATATACTTTGATTTCATCGCACTCTGCCTCGTTTTCCAGTAGACAGAATATTCCGTATTGAGGGACAGAAAAATGAGAGGATATTTATCATTTTCCGAAATATACGTTCACCACTGAAATACTACGGAATGTTGTGGCTGCAATATTGCACAATTTGTGCCATAAATCATTATGAATTAGAAATAATGAAATCGTGTAATCTCTCTTTCATCTGTTAACATTAAATATATAACCTATTTTCAACCTGTTTTCATATTGTAATACAATGGACTTGGCTGAAATCTTAAGTTTTCCCTGTACCCAATGTAGAATAACTACACCTTCTAGTAGGGCACTTACTTTTGTTAGTGTTATGACGCCCTAAAATATTACCCAATATTTTTTATATTGTGACAGGTACATTATTTCGCAAGAGTTTCTTTCAAATGACCAGTCTGCAAGGTATTCTAGAATAGGTCAGCAAATAATGTATAATAGAGTAATATTGTTCTACTTTTAAAAAAAAATATCATTACAGGCACTTTGATTCACAACATAAATTTTCTTAAAATACTCTGTCTTTGCCTAGGTATTCCTATACTGTCCAACTTCTCATTTTCCTCCTTACTGTATATTTTATACTGGAAAGCACATGCCAATTTACTGATTTCTTGTGATGCCGTTTAATTAATGATGCCAATCAGAGGTTGGCATCATTAATTTTGTATCATAATCTCCTGAAGTATAAAGGAGACAATGGACGTTCCTACTATTACCATCTTTCGATTCAATGTTTTCCCTCCTTGCATAATTCTCAATATGGAAAACTGTAAGCATAATATCTAAAACACAATAAGGTTGGTAGTTACAATAAATATATGTTATTTGAATGTTCTGTTCTTGTTTCAGGTAGTTGTACACAGTAAGAGATCTCGCAGGGCTGCTCGCAGCGCCCCGCAGCCCCCGCCCCCCGAGCCCACGCTCGGGCCCGGGCCTCCCTGGTTCCTCCTTATATAGTCAAACGCAGGAACACAGGGATATTTGCAATCTCTACGCTAATCCTAGATATACGTTACATTACAATGGCTAACTGGAACAACAATGGCTACTATGCAGAAGGCTGGCACAGGGAAGAGCAGCGCTACCCCCCGGGAGCCCCCTCCGGCCAGTATGTGGGATTCAATGACTTTCTGCACCAGTTCCAGCAGCTGCCGGCCAACTACCCGGCCTACCCTCCGCCGGCCATGGGGGCCCCATTCCCGCCCACCCCCTTCGTGCCCGCCCCCGGGCCCTCCTATCCCCCGGGAGGGTATATCGCCAATAATGCTCAGACTGAATACCCTAGCGCTAGTAATAATTATGATAAAGAAAATACTAGTAATAATTCTTCCTCGAATCACTTTCCCAAGCATAATAGAAGAAACGATAAAAAGAAGCCCCTTCAGCAAGATGAATCTGGCTCCTACAACAATACGGGTGGAAGGGAGGAGGTGGCTTCACACTCCAAGTTAATGGCTACAGCCGAAGAGTTTATCCCGCAGAGTGCTCGGGCAACCCCCAGTCAGGAGCCCAGCAGGGGGGAGGCACCCGCCCCCGTCCCCACCGCCACCACCCCCTCCGTCCCTGCTCCTGACACCGGCAGGAACCAGACCCGACCCGGCGGCTCCCAGAAGTGGAAATCTAAAAACACTCCCAAAGAAGCTATCAATAGCACCAACTGGAGAAGCCGAACTGAGGAGGAACCATGGGAGACAGAATCCACTGCCAGTGCGGAGCAGACTTCCTTCACCGTGTATAACAGTAACAGGCCGCCCAGCCAGGAGGGGGCCTCCTCCAGGACTCCCCCCACCACGCAAGGACCCAGGCAAAAAAGAGACAACTCTAACAGAAATTCCAATGTCAATGAGAAAAGCAGATTTAACCAGGCAGATAATCGCAATAATTCCAATGTCAATGAGAAAGGCAGATTTAACCAGGCAGATAATCGCAATAATGTTAATGATACAACTTCTGAGACTGATAAAAGTAAATCTAAAATGTCTTTCAATGTTAATGAAAGTTTCGGCAGAAGCAACCAACTTGTAGCTGAAGACGGGAGGAACGTGCGAGGAGACAGGAGGCAACAAGATGACAGGGGGCAGCAAGACGACAGAGAACAACAAGATGATAGGGGACAGCAAGACAATAGAAGGGGCGGCGAGAATAAGAGAGGTGTTCAAGAAAACAAAGGAAGGAGAGGTGGTGACAACAGGAGAGCTGATAATAGGGCCGTTGATGATACGAGACGGGGAGATAATAAGGCGGGAGGAGAAGATGTCAGAAACGGCAATAATAAGAAAGGTGGCGACACCAGAAAGCCAGAAGACCGGAGGGGAGGTAGGGATAATAGAACAGAAGAGAGTTGGGATGATAGGAAATGGGGAGACGACAGAAGAGGTGGAGAGAACAGGAGAGTGGAGGATGGCAGAAGGAGAGGCAGAGAAAATCCCAGAGGAGAAGAAAATTGGCCCAGTGGAGAGGATAGAAGATATGGAGATGATAGAAGAGGAGACGACAGGGAAAGAAGATATGGGGATGATAGAAGAGTTAATGATAGGAGGGGAGAAAGAGGAGACGATAGAAGAGTTAAGGGCAAGGAATTGAATAACAAGAAAATAACACCCAGAGATGGAATTCAAGGTTGGTACACATTGTTAACACTAATCTGAAAGTACCAGTAGTAGAAAAAGTATTTCGATGGGTGATAAACATAAAAATGTACATTTTTGTAGTTTCTAATGCTATGAGGTTTATCTCATGAATGGTTAAAAAACGGAAACATGTCACGCACTTACGTTTTTGTATTACCAACCGAAAAACCGACATATCACTTGGTAGCAGCGTATCGCACTAATTTATTGTCATATCATTAGTTTCCTCCCTTTTAACTAGTTTTAGGAACTATAAATATTATAATTAATTTATTATATAGTTATCCAAGTCCAATCACAAAAATTGAAAATGTTTGGTAACACAAAAATGAAAGAGAATATCCCCATTTGAAATTTATTTTAATATTAAGTTTCGTCAAATGTAACCCTTGACTCTTCAGAAACTGGGGGTCCATTTGATAGATTCACCTGTCCTAACAAACGGATTGCAATCTTTAGAGCACAGACGTCAGGTGGGAATGCTGTCCTTGTTCTACCGGTATTTTAATGGAAGATGCTCTGAGGAACTAGGCTCGCTACTCTACTACTCGTTCTTGTGTTGAATAGCTCGGCTGTGGAATGATCTGCCGCCCTCTGTGTTTTCTCCCTCCTTCCTATCCTCTAAAAGTCCCTCCACACAGCATCCCCAAAGATGATATAGGCCTCGAGGGAAATTATTTCCCCCTGAAATTTCTGAAAAAAGAAACCTAACTTTATTTTTTTAAATAAAAATTAATATGTATTAGAAATTTAGAGCTCAATATTTATTTATATATTTTTGCCAAGAAGTTAAATCAAACTCCAAAAATAGTTACTCTCCTGAACATTTGCCTTTTTGTAGATGATGATTTCTGCTTTTCACCCATCGAATTGCCGATGAAAATAATGTTTGTTTGTTCCAGGAGTGGGCCAGAGGGAGCGGTTGGCGGAACAGCTGGACCGCGGGGAGCTGGAGTGCCTGGTGTGCTGCGACCGCGTGCGCCAGGCCGATTATGTGTGGGCGTGCTGCAACTGCCACCACGTGTTGCACCTCAAGTGCGTTCAGAAATGGGCTAGCACCAGCATTGTGGGTATGTCTCATCTAGCCTGTTTCAATTAAATGTTTGTAAATCAACATCCAGACCTGCTGTGCCTAATATGGCAAAAATCAAACCTGTAACCCCCCAACGGATCAGGTCTGAATACATTCATTACGCTACAACCATTCTTCTTACGATATTCATCAAATGCATAACCTTTTTATTGTATTGTTTGTGTTCTATTGTATTTTTCGTTATATATAATAATTTATTATATACATAGTGCAAACAATAGAAATATTTTTATTTAATGAAATTAAGATAGGTGTATATTATGTCTGTGTTATGACAGATGAAATAATACGAAGATTTGCAGACGTGTGAATTGTATTAAATTACAACTGAACTTGGATCCAATAACCGCACGGGCTGATGATAGTAAATTATATTTGGACACTAAAAAATATCTATCTATGACATATACTCGCTCAAAAACCGGATTGAATTTATTTTCATCTATAAAATCCATCAAGGCCCTTGGAGTAGTCTTTGATTACAAATTTACATTTTCAGACGATATATTGCACTTGTCTACATCGTTCTACAAATTATTAGGGTTTGTTACAAGATCTAGGAAACAGTTTACTAAACCCAAAGCCATGACTTCTATGTTCAACTGCATTGTAAGAACCCGAAATTTATGCACCGTGAAGATTTGCTCGCCGAGACGCGCTACCAAAGTCTCCAGTCGAGAAGAAATGGGGCGCTTGCAGTAACAGCGTATAAAATTATGTATATTTTGATAGACACTCCATACCTCCGAATGCCGTAAGCTGCTTGTACCAAACAACTACTGTCAGGGGCGGCGTCACGATCTGATATGCATACCACATGGTAGAACAGACGTGTTGGCTCGGCACAGCATGACACGGGGTATGGTCCTGATAAATAACATCCCTCTTGATATCATCAATACAAACCTTCGAAGGTTTCAAGAGACATTAAAAAAATGTATTTTAATTCTTGTCATTCCGTATAATTTCATGTTGAAATTACATATTACTGTTTTGTCCGTGTGTATAGTAAATGGACGCAGTCTGTTATACACAATTAAAAAAATGATGGCAAACTTGTTATGTAAAAGTCCCTTGGGGATATTTAAATAGATTCCCATAATTGGATGAAATAGTAACATAGAATACTTTATACCACACTTTGGTAATGTCTCAACTCTAGCGTATTTGAAAATCTGACACAAGTCCAAAAAAAGTGGATTATATTAATGTATTGTGTATTTATTAGATGGCCAGTGGCGCTGTCCCGCCTGCCAGCACAAGGAGCGCGGCGTGCCCTCGGAGTACCGCTGCTTTTGCGGCGCACGCCGCCAGCCCGAATGGGTGCGCGGCACTGCGGCCCACAGCTGTGGAGAGCCCTGCGGGGGGCGCCGCGCCTGCGCCACGCACGCTTGCACGCTGCCCTGCCACCCGGGCCCCTGCCCCACGTGTGACGCCACCTCGCGCCGCCACTGTGAGTGCGGTGCCACCTCGCAGCTGCGCAAGTGCTCCCTGAAGACCCCGCTGCTATGTGGAGGCGAGTGCGGCAAGCCACTGGCCTGCGGGGCGCACACCTGCAAGGATAAGTGCCACCCGGAGGCGTGCCAGCCCTGCCCACTGAAGGTGGAACAGAGTAAGTAGTCTAAACACATTTTGTGTTCTAGAAATAACTAGCAAATATGCTTGTCTATCTTTTGCCACTTTGTGGTGATGATTTTCACAATAGACAATTGTTCACTTCATCATATAGTGGTAAACAACTAGATTGTTCACTTCATCGTACAGTGGTAAACAACTAGATTGTTCACTTCATCATATAGTGGTAAACAACTAGATTGTCCACTTCATCATTTAGTGGTAAACAACTAGATTGTCCACTTCATCATTTAGTGGTAAACAACTAGATTGTCCACTTCGACTCTTTTGATCACACGTTTTAAATCAAAACCTATAACAATCATTAGAATTAGTATTCATGGAAACCTGTTCTCGATCTTTGAAAATGTTTTTTTTCTAAATATCATCTGTTGATGATCTGTTATGGTCTGATCTATTTTTTTTAATCATTGCTACCATGCATTAGTGTTGGTTCTCTCCGGAATTTCATCAGCATAATTTCTCCGAAGTAATTTGTTTTAAGCTTCTTCATCGTATGGTAGAGGAGAGTTGATGGAGGTCATAGGCACATGCTGAGGTTATCCATCCAATCGATGGCATCGGAGTCACTTTATTCATCGTAGATGTGCCTCCGGGAAACTGAGAGTGTATTATTCTATGATATGTATCTTTGTTTTGACAATATGTAATATTTGGTTGCAGCGTGCTACTGCCCGCTGGCCACCACCCGCAGCCTGGACTGTGACGCCTCCACGGTGGGCGTGGACGGGTTCTCGTGCGGTGCAGAGTGCGGGCGCAAGAAGGACTGCGGCAACCACACATGCTCCGACCCCTGCCACCCGGGGCCCTGCCAGCCGTGCGCCCTCGCCCCCAAGGCCGTCACCCGCTGTCCCTGCAGCCAGACCCTGTGAGTACCCTCACTGATCCACACTCCTTTTTTAGCAATATTATTTTTTTTAACATATTTGAGTAAATTCCATTTCCCCAAAGCCTTAAACATTCCGAAAAATTTAAGATAATGGTTTAAAAAAATAGATCTGAACATTAAAATTTCCTGTTTTGGTAAAATACCAATTTGGTTAAACCGCAGTTAAAAGTTGAAAAACCCCACCTAAGAATATCTATATATTCCATTCTGGAATGAGATGGAAATGTTGTACTATTTTATTTAAATGATATGTGGAATAACTCTTATTTCAAATAAATTTTATTTGGCCACGCTCTGCCACAAAAGTCAGATCTCTGCGCAGCGACATGACACGGTTCTATCCCCAGTATCTCCCTGGGACCTACTAACTAACTGTCCTTGCTCGCAGGCTAAAGCAGGTGCGCACGTCGTGCCTGGACCCCGTGCCTGTGTGCGACCAGCTGTGCTCCTACCCGCTCAACTGCGGGCCCCCCGAGGAGCCCCATTGCTGTCAGTCCTCGTGTCATCATGGTTTGTCATACATTCAAATACCATCATTATCCATTTTATTATAGACCCACACAATCACACATTTTTATTAGAGAAATATGTAATGTGCTTATTATATTTATATTATAAAAGAAATTAATTTTCCTTTTTGAAAATGAGAACTTCTGCAACTTGCTGCTCCTACCTTGCAACTTCTAGCAACTCCCTTGTCAGTAAAGATAAATTCCTTACGCAATTTAGTATATTTTATTCTTCTCGTAAACATTTTTGACTAAAAACCTTATTTAATGTGTAGGCCAATGCCCCCCGTGCCCCGGCAAGACCCCAGTGAGCTGCCGCTGCGGCAGTAAGGTGCAGGAGCTGGCGTGCGTGGTACTGGAAGCAGAGCGCCACACAGTGCGCTGCGGAAAGAAGTGTACCAAGGTAAACCTACCTCTAACTTACCCTACTACAGTCTTAACTTGGATTCAAACCCAATGTGCATGCTGGTCAATTTATTTCCTTGATGGATGATCCTCTCTTTGGCCAAGTGAAAGAACCTTTGAAATCACCACACACCACTCATTCAAATATTTTTTCACAAATGTCTTTAGAATGAGTGCTCTCTCAAAAACCATTTTAGAGACTAAAATAAAAATGATTTACCTTAGCACCATGTAAAAAATGCTGCTTTATTATAATTTTTTAATTCCCACTAAGAATCTAGTTTGGTTGGTAAAAATTGCCAGCTGCCAAAAAGCCCACCTATTTAAACAGTTAAATAAATAAAACATCAGACTAAGTTGGGTTAGGTTTTGTGTTCTCTCCTATCCCATAATCTCTAATCTGTTAGTCTGTTTGTTTGTATGTAACAGAAGCACTCGTGCGGGCGCCACAAGTGCCAGGAACGCTGCTGTGTGGACGCGGAGCACCGTTGCCCGCTGCCATGCACGCGCACCCTATCCTGCGGCCTGCACCGCTGCGAGGACACCTGCCACCGCGGACATTGCCAACCGTGCTGGAGGACCAGTGAGTGCGCCCCAATCAATCCCACCATACAATTCAATTGTTTTAAGAAAACATTGCCTTTTACAAGAATACCCGAATTCTAATGTGGGATGATGTTAGTCCTCATATATGAGTGGAGAATCTCTATAAATCCAAAAATCCCGCCACCGGGAACTGGCAACCTTCTACACCTTATTGACTATAGTTCAACGACCTCAACAGCGAGATCACAGTTGTAACAACAAAGCGAAAAACCCCAAAGATTCGTGTTTCCTTGGAATTTAAATAATATTGGTTGTGCAGTGGAACGATATATTCGTAATAAGGAACTCCAGTCCATTTTTTTTTTTTTTTTAATACTGATGTTCTAACTTAAATATTAGTTTTTAAAAAGAAATTTAAAAATTCTTTTTCATATTTAAAATTCCACCAAACCGCACAAAATCTATGATTTGTTGCTTGTGACGTCACACGAGCAGTCAGAATTAATGGTTTGATAAGAGGGTAGTGGATTTTGTATGCATTTGAGGCATATAACTGTTAGTACAAAGCTAATAGCCTCATTATTTTTTTTTATGAATTTTCGTTATCTATAAGTTATTAAAAATATGTTTCACAGAAAATGTATGAAAAAAAATGGCGGTTTTCTGAGCAGTTTCCAAAAAAATACCACCAGGGAAGGCGAATGATTAGAGGAGGGTGGTCATTCCACTTAATTTACGAACTCGTATCCAATTCCGAGTTCAACCACACAGACTCGATTCCTCGGATTCGGTCCACCCCAAGATTCTTGCATTACAAGGTTTGCTCATACAGTCATTTGTCAGAGAAAAAAAAACTCATCGGGCCGCTCATAAGCTCGTGACGTAAGTTGGGGCCCCGAAACGAATGATCACTATTGACACTCAGTATAATAAATAAATAATCATCTCACCTGATAATTTATTACGAATACAATGCATATTGCACACATAACTTTAGTGCATTACCCACCTGCTAAAGGCACGTTCCAGAGTAGTGATACTCTCAGTATCGCCCTGGTGAAAGACCGCCGTTCATAATCGACACATTGTTTGAAATTAATTTCAGTCATGTGTAGTGACCAAATCTGAATACCGAGGTACATCCACACCTTCCTCTTCCCGACTCCTTCCCCTCCCACTTCCTTTTTATGTGAATACCACACTCTCAGACTTCCCAGAATCTCAACTGCTCTTTGCTAACCGGAGCCAGTGAGACTATGCCATCCCCAATTGGGGTATATTGAGGCTTATGGGTATAGGGAGGGGAAGGAGATGAGGTAGAAAAGGGTAAGGAAATACGTGGCCATTCATATCTGGTCACCAAACACGGCTAAAGCCATTTCAAGCAATGTCTCGATTCAGAATGGTGGTCTTTCACCAAGAGGATACTGAGAATATCTACCACTCTGTGTATCCCTTTGTATGAATAAAATTATTGTCAACACTTTATTTGATATTTACAATTACATGCTAGTTTGTTAAATGAGACTTGCAATCTGAACAATTTATAATATTGTCAGGCACCAACTAACTAACTAACCATCACGCCGTTTGTCCGCAGGGCAGAGAGGACGAACTGCCAAACAACTCGATCTTGGCATACACTTCTTGCTTCATTCACTTTCATACAACGTCTCATACATTCTCTTCTGTTATTCCGACTTCTGACATGGCCCGACTCAAATATTTGATTCACTTGATCGTGCCACGTCTTCCTTGAACGTCCCCGGCTTCTTCTTTCATTCACATTAACGTCATATATTCTCCTTACACTCCTTTCTTCGTTCATTCGCTCTACATGCCTTAAACCATCTAAGCGTCCCTTTCTTAATCTTGCTCACTACGCTTACATCAGCCTTGCATTCTTTACGAATCTCAACATTTTTCACATGATCATACATAGTTTTACCACACATTCGTCTCAGAGATCTCATTTCTACAGCATTCAATCTACTTTCATCCTTCCTCTGCCAGTTCCATGCCTCACTGCCATACATCAGGGTTGATATCAGCACTCCATTGTGGAGGCACCAAATATCCTGATATTTATCAATGTGTAAGGCACTAATAACCTCGATTCTTTATCATCAATCTAGGTACACAACAACTGTTCCTTTTTGTTCCAGACACTAGTGTTAATAATTTTTTTTTTTTTTTAATAAGAGGTAACTTGGTGATGTGACATTATAATTTAAAAAATAAAGCAATAACTTCGTTTACATCACTTTTATTTTATACTTTTGCCGACCGGGTTGCCCTACTGCCGTAGCTTCTTCAGGGCAGTATACAAATAAACTATGATCTAAGATACACATGTGTTATAGATTGATAAAAACAGGTGAGTGGAGGGCCGAGGGTGGGAGATCAGCTGGTACTTGCTGACTGGGAAGGATGTGTACTTTGTTTATTGGGAATAATTTAAGAATTGGACTTTTGTTAAAATTTATTTGATTATTTATGAGTCTACTATTAGTGTTTTTGGCTTTCCTTATTTCTAACACTTCCAAGTTATCTAGTCGAATGCCTGTTCCATTTTTATGCAGTTAACTAGTGCCTGTATTTTTATGTACTCCACTCGCCCGTTTTTTTTTCAATCTATAACACATGTGTATCTTAATTCACAGTTTAGCTGTATACTGACCTGAAGAAGCTACGGTAGTTGCGAAACCCGGTCGGCAAAAGTATAAAATAAAAGTGCTGTGAACAAAGTTATTGTTTTATTTAATAAATAATAATTAGTATAATTTCTAACGTGTTATAAATAAATCATTAGTAAATGTATGTAGAGTCACTTGACGCCCCTTGCATTGCTGTGAATTCAAATCTCCCGGTGGGCCCCTAGATGCGTCACGACATTCTACCCAATCATCACTCTACCCCCTGTGTGAGCGAACTTTGTAATGTAAGAACCTTGGGCCTGCCGGGGTCCACCGTTCCGCCGAATCCGGGGGAATGACAGGAGTCATCAATTCATGTTATAGTAATTGAAATTATGCCTCAACACTGTTCAAATGCACAAATACGCTTTTCTCAATAAAATTTTCGATCAAATTAGGATATCGATTTTTGTGGATTAAGTTCCCCTCAACAAAGGACTTATTAATAATAATATTATTAAAAGTGTTAACGGTGAACAGATAGCACCCAAGTGTCATTATTAGTTTGCCATCTATTTTACACTAATCAAATATTGAATGACAATGATTTATTTCCATGTTCGAATGTCAAAACATGTTTTAAATAAAACTGAAGAGAACCTAACTTATTATAAGCTACGTTTTGTCTTGTTTTTTCACTGACGAGAAATATCAAATGTATGAAACCAACAAGGTGCTTTCGCGGCATAAGAAAAAGTCAAGCTAACACTTCATTTTCAACATATTTTTAACGCACATGTTTGTAAAATATAAAATGTTAATTTATGTATTAGTTTTTAGTACAAATTATATGTATTCATATTAAATACAATATTAACTAATTTATGTTATTTTTACATTGACAGTTTTTACTTTGATATCACTTTCACTCATATTATTATCCTAAAAGTGGGCGGGTACTATTTTATTGTCTGTGACAGTGGCCGGTTACCTTCATAGACAATTTATTAAGTTTAACGATAAAAAATACTTGAAAACAAGCAAACAGAGCGAATGCTCAACAAAACACTTGTCGGATCGTTGCTGCAGATTGATCATTTGAAAAGTTGGGAAGAACGACCGTTAGTGTCCAAAATTTATTTAGCAAAAAACTTTTTTCGAGTTGTGTGTAAAATTATAATGTATTAAATATGTCTTAACTTGAGTTAATAAGATATTTAAAAAGAAGATACCTGTCTTTAGCTGACCACGGATAAAAACGGATAGTAACAGTTATAAAAAGTAAATTTCGTTGGTCCCATCATGCATGTTTAAACCAAGTTAGACTATACATTAAATTGGCACCCAACCTATCCGATACCTCTTTAAATAACATTCATCATCGCTCTTTGTGTGCTCCAGGTTTTGAAGAGATGCGCTGCCGCTGCGGCGCCGCCGTCCACTACCCCCCTGTCCCGTGCGGTACGCGCGCCCCCGAGTGCACACTGCCATGCCGTGAGGTGCGAGCCTGCGGCCACGACGCACTGCACGCCTGCCACCCCGCGCCGTCCGCCTGCCCGCCCTGCGTCGTGCTCACCCAGCGCTACTGCCACGGGCGCCACAAGGTATGTAGGAGCGATTAATCAACGGTAGAGGTGCCTGGTTCTCTAGATATATCTTGCCGCCATTTGTTCAATGATTCATACAAGTTGTTAGTACTTAAAAGCGCACTTGAAGTGAAATAACACAAAACCGCACTATGTAAATGCTGTGTTATTATTATTATTATTTAAAAGAGTGGGAAAGTGTTGTGTGTCAGAGCCCAGTCGATGGAAAAATGCCACAAGCTGTCCACTCCACCAATCTGAAGCTGGTCGCAAGTGTTGTTGACTCCTCACAAGAGTACCCCTCTATATACGGACCACATACAGGGAAACTATATTGCTACCCAGTCGGGCAACGTTGTGAGGCGGGTTAAGGTTGGGCTGTATGAAGGGGTTTGTCAATGCGGGCCTTAAAGAGGCCCGGATTAAATGTAGGAGAAAAAATAGATGCTGGTAGCTCATTCCACATATGAGCCAATTTCCACAAAAACGAAAAACATCAACTGTAAATGGGTGTTCCGCTCGTGTCCGTCGCGTTTGACGCACATGCATCGGCGCGGAGGGGATTCGAGCAGGCTCCATTGAAATATCTCTAGAACAGAGTCATTCCTACATTGCGTCCATGCACTTGAGATTTGTGTAGTATTAGCAATTGGTCACTATTCAAGAATCTGCTAGCCCTGTACAAGATGTCCACTTTCTTGGAGTTTTTTTCCAGCGTTGAAAGAATAATGTGGCTAGTTAATGAAATTAATTACATTTTACAGACTAAAATATCTTCTGCTTTATAATTAAGATACATGTGAACATCTTATTCTGTGTGTTTCAGATGAGGAAGACTATCCCGTGCCACCAGGAGGACTTCTCGTGCGGGCTGCCCTGCGGCAAGGACCTACCGTGCGGGAAGCACAAGTGCGTGGAGACTTGTCACCGAGGAGCTTGTCCTACCGTGTATGTTCACATACCTAACCTAAAATCTATCCTTTGCTATACTCAACTCATCGGCCGTACAATCTATCCCATCACGCAGCACGTTTTGCCGCAGTAGATCAGGTTACAGAACACCAAATAAGCATATTGTATCTGTCGGTTTCAGCTGCAGCCAGCGCTGCTCCGCGCCGCGCCCCGGCTGTGGCCATGCCTGCGCAGCTCCCTGCGGCCACGCCGCCCCCTGCCCCTCTTCCTCGCCCTGCCGCTGCGTGGTGCCAGCGGCATGCCCCTGCGGCCGTCGCTCGCTGCAACGCCCCTGCCACGAGCAACGCGCCATCCTGCGCCGTGTAACAGCGCTGCCTGGCCCGCTGGGCGAACCGGTGGACATGGCGGCGCTGCTGGGCGCCGGCAACACTAGTGTCACGCTCGAGTGCGACCTCGAATGCCAGGTGGAAGACCGCAACAGGCGGCTCGCCATCGGCCTGCAGATTCGCAACCCCGATCTCTCGTCCAAGCTCGCTCCAAAGTACTCTGACACGCTTAAGCAGGTCGGTCACTCCTTCATTATTATTTACATTATTGCTACAGAACGCAATTAATTTAATCTTAATTCTGAGCAAACATATTGATCCAATACCAGAATCTTAGCACCAACAAACATTCATTTTATACTAGAACTAGAATTAATTTAGGTTTATTTCTTGTTCTTTTTATATTAACTCCACACAGAAGGCCCCGAGGAAAATAATTTCCCTCAGGACCTATGTCATCTTTAAGGATGCTGTATAGGGGGTCTTTTTGAAGAGAGGAAAGAATCACAGGCTGGCAAATCTTTCCACAGCTGGGCTTTTGAACTCAAGAACGAGTCATAGAAATGACCCATTCTCATCTCAAGTGTGTACAAATGTTGGGCGCGCGTTTTGCGTTTTTCTCAACTGCGCCGGTGCCGAAGGGATCAATGACTCTAGTTCCGCAGAGCATCTTCCATTGAAACACGGGTAGAACAAGATTACAACCTTTTAAACTGAATATAGGCATCCCGCCGTTCAAACTTCTGCCTCTTTCTCATAAACGTTGCATGTTACAGAAAAACACATATTAAGGAATATGATTTCTAATGGCCATATCTTACTTTTATATATCAAGCAAACCTGTGATTTACATTACATAGGTTGTCCAATAATATTCATTTTGTCACAAGATGAACTGCAAACTCATATTATGTGATGAGGTAATTACAATATAAATGTTTGTTTTTTAGATGGCGGTGCGTGAAGAGAACTTTGCGCAGCGCGTGCACGACCAGCTGACGCAGCTGGTGTCGCTGTCGCGTGACTCTAAGCAGCGCACGCGCTCACACTCCTTCACGCCCATGAGCCGCCAGCGCCGCCAGTTTGTGCACGAGCTCTGCACGCACTTTGGCTGCGACAGCGCTGCCTATGATGCAGAGCCATATCGCAACATTGTGGCCACTGCCTTCAAGGACAAGGTACATAATAGGAAACCTTAGCTGGGTTCTTATCGAGGAGCTGTAACTGTAACCGTTGCAGACACAGTAACGAAGTTTACGTGATGTCCAAAACCACTGTAACGGCAAGCCGGTGAATCCACTGTGTACGTTTCAAGCTTCAGCTTATCGGACGAGGTGTCTCGCTTGTGCAATGTACATTTTCGGTCTTCAATTAGTTCTCGCAAATGTCCATAACCTTTCGGAATTTGTTTATTAAAATTACTATCGCATTCGTGGGGATTTTACATTGGTAACTAACTCACCGTCACGCCGTTTCCTCACAAGGGTAGGCAGAGTGTATAAATCGCCACAACTCTGTCTCGGAATACTCTTTGCTTCATTCACATTCATACATTATCTCATACATATTCTTCTTTCATTCTGACTCATGGCATGATATAATTTTGCGCACAAAATCAAAGACGAAAAATGCGCAAATGGCTCGCTGCGTGTCACACTTCCGCATGATGTCCACAAGCACACTGCAAACAGCCTTTGATTTGCGGCAAAAACTGACAACTGTCGACTTGCCGCGAACGCAACACGAGCCGCTTTCTTCAAGCTTGCGAACCATGTCTACACTATGATTTTTGGTAACAGTGACTTGTTAGAGCTCGCTGATGAGCACCCGGCCTTACTCGATTTGTTCTCAACATCAGATTTGCTCTCTGTTGGTTTAAACAGTGTGGTTGGAAATTTTGTCTTCTGAAACCACCACCACCATTTCTCTCTTATGCATTCATTGTTTGTATTTATGTTATGTAAAAATGATCTCAAATTGTACTGATATCTTGTAAACTGTCTTTGTGTGATGCACAGACCTTAATTTACAGTGCTGTTTGTCCACCATATTTTTGTCATTAATTGCAGCCAAAGCTGAGTCAAATTAAATTAATTTTTAAATGTGCAATCTTTGATCTGATATTTATAATACATCTTTTAGCTGAAGTGAAAACAGGTGCTGTCCTGTAGCACTTTATTTGTAGTAACACCTAGTGTCCAGATAAACACATTGTGTAAAATTCTAATAACAATGGCGGTGATTGTAATGTTAATGTTGTGATTACGCCGCTTTCAGTCTTGGCTCCCAGCGCTCAGTGTGCTGGAGGTGCTGCGCCGGGAGAAGGGACAGCGCAAGGTGCCGGGCCCGCAGGTACTGCCCTCCAGTGCCCCGCGCTCCTCCGCCTGGGCCACACTGGGCCCTGCACCCCCTGCCCCCGTAGCCCTGGCCCCCCCCGAGCCACCCACACGCCCCCGCATCGACTACTTCAACCTGCCACCTGAAGACTAGCTCCACCAGCCACCCCGCTCTACTTATACGTGGCGAGAAGCCAGATACATAATATATATCTTCCCCGTTCTGGCAAGTCACCAATACCCAAAAAACACCTTTGAGATATGGCAATTTGAAAGTTAGGATAAAAAGGTAAAATTAAATGTGTATAAAGCATACAAATCAGATAATATTAGAAAAAAATTCAACATCTCATAACTTGTGTTTGTGGATTGGTGACTTTTGCGTGAATTGGGACCATATCATTACTGGTGGCCGGTAAACACACAATTCTGAACATATGCACTTCAATCTCTTTCAATTTTTGACAGTGGGTAAAGCTACACTGCGATAATACATTCCAACCTCGGTAGCTTTGGCGACTGCTTTAATGAATATATTTGCTATTTAATATTTCATTATATAATAATCTCGCCTGTTCATAATTGAAACGTTGCTCGAAATGGCTTTAGCCATGTTTAGTTACCAGATCTTAGTATCGAGGTACTTCCAAACCTTCCCCTCTCACTCTCGACTTCCTTCGGTCTTTACAACACCCCAAATTGGAGATATCATGGTCCCACTGACCCCGGTTCGCTGGGACTGTTATCATCACATAAAGGGTCCTCTGATTTGTCCCACTACAATACAAAGTTCTAGCAATACATGTCAGTACTTCAAGCCTCGGTAGATTCTTTCCGACCATCACATTTAATGCATGTTTGTGGATTTGAATTTACACATACCAATTTGGGAGCACCGTTCCTCTCTTTGATATCAATTTTTACAGAAATAATAGAAAGCAAACAAGACTGATACTGCAAGCAACTCGAACCACCCCATCAGCTGCAGACAAAACTGAGAGGTATAAGGCTTATAATATAATGGTCTATTGCTGAGAACTATAAGTATACTTTCTTAATTATCGGTGTTTTTGCCATGTTCGGTTTTGGGAAAATTATGTATATCGTTTAAAAGGATTATTAATTTGGATTAATTGAAGCCCTGCATATGGGAATTATGGGAAAATGGGGGCACAGTTGATAGGACAACTCGGAAAAAAATGGTTAAAATATAGCGAATAATGGTTGTCCTTTTTTCAGAATAAAATTAGCGACTTTTTATATTTGGCATTGTGTCCACCGACCCATCCTCTCAACAAACACGTCCTTCGTGATTTAAATAAGTTTTTCGGAATGAAAGGACACAATAACTTACAGGGTCAATTACACACAGCACCTTTGTCCCGGGCCCGCCAAATCAGTAAATGTCGACTGCGACTTTTGCGCTGGACACTTTTACATAAAATCTTTTATCGTTGAAATTGTCGCAAACCTTCTTGCCAAACTGGAATTATTTTATATCTATTATTTTCTTATGTATTATCGAAAGCATTCCTCTCCTAAAGCAATAGCAAAGCACATCTACGATCAATCATTTTGCTGTTTTAGAATTTAAAATCAGCAGACGCGGCCAACCCGGGACATTGATGACAGTCAGCACTGTTTGTGAATTGCAATAGTATTATAAGTATCTATTAGAATGTCTGTCACAGTAGCGGAGCCCGTGAATACTATTGATCTACAGGATGATTTAAATTCACAAGTCGTAATTACATTATCATCAGGTGATCGACCCGTGGTCAGGTGTCCATTTCTATTCTTAGGTACCTATCTAAAATTGTTAAATCATTTTATTTTTATACATATATATTATACATGAATGGTATTTACTGGAGTTTGCGCCGTGTGAAGTAGCCTTTATGCTTTAACATCATATCACGTACTTTGCATAATAAATTGCAGAAATGTACAAAATAATATATTCATTGTTGTGTTTAATTCGTAGAACTCCATTTAATTTTTTTTTATAATTTAAAGTAAAAATAATTTTTATTATTTTTGAGTAAATTGGTTTTCACCGAAAATGTAAACACCATAAAAATAAAATCATGTAAGTAAGTCATCTCAATGTGTGGCCTAACCACAGTTTGAAAATGGCTTTGAATGCCGAAACTTAATAATAACATTATTAAATTTGATTTTACTTTAAATGAAAAACAAAATAGTAGATTGTTTATGAACATAACTTATAATTATAACCATTTTTGTTAAACAAGTAGCAAGCTGGCAAGTTTTTTTTTTTTTAATCTTGATCAATACACCCAATTTTAAACATTATTTTCGAAAAACCTATGTAATGTTTTATCATACCATTAATCTCACATCACATTACATTTATAATTATTTTAATTTCCATCACACAATGTAAAAAAAAAACTCCTCGCAGACCGAAATATGGGTCTCCCGTTCAATATTATTTTGAATTCACCTACCTCATTTTTTATCATCACATAAATATTTTTAGCATAATTAAACTTCTATCAAACAGTGTTTGTCAATATACAGCACAGCATCATAAATTTATGCATTAATTATTATTATTCTCTGATGGGATTCATTTTTATTCTTGAACTTGTAGTAAAATATATCAGCCCATTTTTCCTGTACATCTGTGTATGTTTTTATCAATAAATACATAAACATTGATTGAATTTTTATTTCCTCCTATCCTCTACCTCAATTATGCCCAACTTGGGGAAGCGTGGGTGTGGGTATGTGTGCTTGGTGTTGGTAACTAGGGAGTATGCAAAAGATGAATCAATACCGTAAAAAGGGGTGTGTTGTAGGGACATTTTACAATATTTAAGTAAAAGTTTCTCTTGTTCCTTAACCCACAGGGACGAAAATGTACTGCAAAAAATTAGTTCTTATTCCTACTTAATTCCTCACCTTATTTTGCGGGTTGCCATTGCACATCGATTAATAAATGCGACTGTTCCTCTTTACCCGCAATGGCGGGGCCTTTGGGGTCATTGAGGATATCTTTAGGGATGAATAAGGATCAAATTGAAAAATTACTTAAGAGGCTTTAATAACATTAAAAGAATTATAATACGTTTTTTTCTGGACCAATGAGTATGTTTATCTTATCTTTTGTAAAACTAACAACTGTTCACTAATTCCAATGCATTTTTGATATCCTCATCTTCGTATTTTTTGTACCTTTTACTACTCCTCGGGTAGGGCTTGTAGGAATGTGGCATTTTCTGGAATTAATAGAGTTTTTACTTTGATACAAGGTGTTTTAAAATAACTAACACATAGTAGATTTAATACTAAAAATAAAAACTAAATTAAGGAAACCCTGTCCCCATTCACCCCGCAATCAATTCTAAAATAAATACATTTAACATAGATTTAAACTCACCAATAACTTCCTCCCGATGAAGTAATCTTATTCTTCGCAATGGAAAAGGTTTTTCAAGACCTGTGTACACTTTTTTCAGAATGCAACCGAGATATTCTGACCACCGGCATGCTTTGCAGAAGAATGATTTTTAGATTGAGAAATCAACACTTTTGGCAGTTCGCATTACCCTATGAAATAGTGCTAAAATAAAAATTGTATAGATTTTACCCAAATTTGTCCCTATTTAGACATAAGTCCCCCCTATATACCCAACCCGTTTTACAATAATGATTGATCTAAGTACGGGTTCTACTAGCTCAAATTACGAGTACCCACATGACAAATGTCTGAACAGGCATAGTTTTTGTCTAATTGAATTAATTTTGATAATTGAATTTATTTTGCATTTGATTTTTTTATGTAATTTCAGTATTTATCATCAGAAGCATAAAATGATGAACTTAAAAAAATTTATTACGACTTAATTCACCCTTAGTGGTAGAGATTAGTGGTGGGCAAAACGGTTCGGTTTAGTGAGCCGGATCACTAAATCAGCTCTTTGTAGTGTACCAATTCGGTGATCCGGCTCGTTTGAACAACAGTTCGCGTCCTCCCGCACCATGCCCTCTCCCTCGCTCCCTTACCCCTCCTAAAGACGTCCTTAAGTCGCTCTTACGCGATACTTTTTTCGTCCAGTTTTCATGGGGATTGTCTTTACAGAGAGCTGATTTAGTGATCCGGCTCACTAAACCGAGCCGCTTCGCCCACCACTAGTAAGATGGTCGATATTCCTGTCCCGGTTACTTGGAAACCGGTTCCTTTGCTGTCGCTGAAACTGGAATATTTCTCTGAAAGAGTGGTTATTTTTGGAATATTTATCAAAAATGAAAATATATAAAATCTTTAATTTTTCTCAGAATTTCTCTAACAACCCCACTCCCCTCCTCGATTTTTGGCAATTTGTGGGTTGGACGCTTTCTGCAAAACTAAGTCCAGTTATGAGTCACAGCTTTGAACTTAAAAGAAATTGATAGATTTTTTTATATTTTATTCTGGGCATAATTTAGAGAAGTTGTATCTTCACCCTGTCCTAATGGAGGTAAAAATCCACATCCCTTAAGATATTATTATAGTTATAGTGAAACTCTTAGGAAGTTTTCCAAGGGACCGGAAAAAAATTATACAGGAAAACCATATATGGGATATTTTTCAAATTCAGTCTTCAAGAGACTGAAAAAACTTAAGCGAATTTCGCTGTTATTTCAACATAGCTCAGTTTGCCAGACTCGTTTGTCAGATTAATACTATGGCTGCTGGAAGTTTTGAAGCTCTGAATTGTTCTACCAGAACAAAACGAACCCAATTGAATAAACTTACTGGAGTTGCTAGAATTTGTTGATAATGGAAAACCTGACTCGGTCTAAATTTGTGGACATGATTCCCACCCCATCAGGAATAATAGTAAGAAAATATATTATGGTAATAGCTTCTAAATACCAAAAGAAAACAACGACACCTCAGAGCAATATAATATTATATTGTGCAATGAATAAAAACATAATACACTAAGATTATTATCAGATTTATAAAAAAGTGTTATAACTTCCGAATGGGTATTATAAAAATGGCGTTTTTGGCATTGTCTATTTTCCACCATCTCGCCAGGCGATGTTCCTGCCCCACTCCGGCAATCAGTGTCCGGCCGTCTGGAGCAAACACTAAACTGTTGACAAAGCCCGGCACCGGCACCTCCAGCACCTGCTCCATGGCGCGGCAGCCCGGCGTCAGGCGCCACAGCCGCACTATGCCATCGCTAGAGCCCGAGGCCACCAGATCCGTGTTGAGGAGAGCAGCTACACTGCTGACCCAGCGCACCTCCCCCTCCTGCCCGCCAGCAGCCTCCCAGCGCCCGTGCGCCGCTTTGGCCATGCATAAAGCTTTCTTCTTGGTACTGCCCCACACGCACACTGAGCCGTCATCTCCGCAAGACACGAAATTCTCCTCGTTGATCAGCTTCACTCCATCTATGCTGCCCGAGTGCCCGTTGAAGATGAGCTGGGACTCCTCCGCTATCTTCCAGACCCGCAGTGAACAGTCCCGGCCGCCAGTGGTTACGGCGCGCTCCCGGCTCAGAGCATCTATGGCTGTGATAGGAGCCTGGTGGCCAAACAAGGTCTCACTGTACGCCATCTCATCCAAAGACCAAACCTTTACAGAGCGGTCCTTACTGGCGGAGAATAACTGGTGCGAGTCTTTGCGGAAAACTAAATCCGTCACGTGGTCCCGGTGACCCTTGAAGGTGTGAATGTGCTCTAATGTGTCGGCCGACCATATCTGGATATCGTTGGCCTCCTCGCAGGACGCGAGGAACTTGCCGTCACTGGAAACAGCTACAGCCGCCACGGGCGATTTGTGACACTGGAACTTTTGTTTTCCCGTATCAGTATTTTTCTTAAAACAAATAGTTCTCAACTTCTTCTTGTCCGGCAGCGACCACTTGACGATGGCGGAGCATTTGCTGCCGGAGTAGAGAAAGCGGCCGTCGTTGGATACGCACAGGCAGGTGACGGACAGGCGGTTCTCCTTGCAGCGCAGGCTGGACACCTCCCCAGGCTCGGGCAAAACGCACTGCGCCGCCACGTTCTTGTGCAGTCTGCCTTGCTGCTCCAGGTAGTCATCTTTAAGGCGCTTTAAGACGGCTGCATCATCTAAGTCCTTGTTTTCATTCCGTTCCTGTTCCTCCTTTTTAATCTCCTCTAGGTATTTCTTAGCGAGTCTCACCTTCTTCTCTTGCGCAGTTTCATATTCTCCCTCGGATTCAGATCGATCCGGGACATCCTGAAATTCTAAATCACTTTCTATCGATTCGTTGTCCTCCTCGTCTGCATCGGGGACATTGTGCCTCGATGGTTTTTTGGCACCCTTTTTGGATTTAGGGTCAAACTTCCTTTTGATAGCTTTTCTAGGTTTCCCTTTTAAAAAGAACGACATGTTAAATCATAAATAGTTTCTAATTGATCGTGTAATATTTTCATCAACAGATCATTGACACTTTTAGGTTAACAACGCAAACACGATTCTTATGAAGTTTAGCACGTTTTTGTAAATGTCAAAATACATATACATCTGTGGATAACAGCTTAGTTGTTTCTATGGAATGTCAGTTGTCAATATTATTGCCAGGCAATAATAATAATCGAAAATAAAATTACTTACCTACTTTAAGACATTATATTCATTAGCTTTAAATTATTCAGATCGCCTTGGAAACGTCGATGCTTAAAAACAAACAAATTTGAATGAATTTGTTATGAAAACTGTTCATGTTATCGATATTGTTTGTAAACGTAATTATTCGTCCATTAGATAGTGTTTACATTTTACAATATCAAATAAAAGAAAGTGGGATCCAAACGCTCAATTATTATGTCCAAAGAAAATGAACTCCGTGACGGTAAATATTTGTACTCATATGTATACTTCTTCATGGGCAGTATTAGAACATTATCCCTGCTCTCTCAGATAAGGTATGATGGCTTCAACGAGCTTTAATCCTATTTGTTGCCTTACAGCAGTGAAGGAGACCCTTCGCAGAGATGGCTTCCTCAACAAACTGCAGGCAGAGATGCGAGTACGCGTGATGGGACTGCTGGGGGAAGGACTGCAGGGTGACCCAGGAATACCAGAGAAGCCCCGTCTGCCGCAGGAGATACTATTCCTAAATGAGCTCATCAGGGAATACCTGGAGTGGATGGCCTACACCTACTCCAACAGTGTTTTCATATCAGGTAAAGAACACTTAAAAATCTACTTATTATTATTGCCTATTGGTAGCAATAATTTGTTATGGTATCGTTTATAGTCTTACTCTTGTTCTCTAAAATAGTAAAACAACCTCCCAGTAGTCTCCGAAGTGGGCCGCAGCATACCCCGATCCTTTCTGATATCTGCTGAATACTCGCCTGGAGAGTGATGATTATATGAATACCGCACAAGAGTCCCAACCGTCTAGAGCCAGTGAGACTATGGCATCCCCAATTGGGGAATGTGTGGCTGAAATTATTGTGGAGGGGAAGGAGAAGGCAAAGATAAAGATGGGGAAATACCTAGCTATTCGGATCTGGTCACCAAACACAGCTTTTTTTTTTACATAAATACCGCACAAGAGTCTCAACTGCTCCCAACCGTCTGGAGCCAGTGAGACTATGGCATCCCCAATTGGGAAATGTTGTGAGGCTGAAGGTATAGGGGAGGGGAAGAGGAATGTGGGGAAATGCCTGGCTATTCAGATCTGATCACCAAACACCGCTAAAAGTCATTTCAAGCAACGCTTCAATTCTGAATGGTGGTTTTTCACCAGGGTGACACTGAGAGTATCTTCCACTCCAGAACGTGCGCAAATATACTACATATTATTTTTAAATGAATGAATTGTGAAACAGCACAAATTACATAAAATTTACTGGCGCATGCCGGGATTTATACCCGCAACCTTCAGATTCATAGTCGGGAGCCTTACCCCTCAACGATGAAGGCGTCAAAAATAGGCAGATATATTTAATTTGACAACTTGTTTATGTAAACTTTTCCCCAACTTAAGAAAACCATTTCAAATTTCCTTGAGTGACAATTCTCTGTACGGGGGAAGATATTCCAGCCTAAGTCTAACTTGTGCATTTATTTCCCCTTTATCAAATGCAAAATATAATATTATGTGATCTCAAAATGAACTTATTTTTAGACTTATTTGATGAGCACACATGTCAATTTGTACTGGAATGATCACTTAAAAAGAAAACACATTTTGTATGCTACCCAGCACATATGATTTTTAATACAAATGGAAAAATAATATTAGCTGCTTAAAATATATACAATTCATCACTAGGCCTCGTTAATTTTTGTACTGCAAATGGAGCCCCCAATACTGAATTGCAACACAAAGTTCTACACAATTGTTGCATATGTGATCTATCAGAGTTCATCTCCAAATCATGCAAATGTCTCATATCATCGCTGTTGTGATCCAACCTCTTATCTATAAAATCATGTTTTCTCAGGAGATGAACAAAACTATCCCTTATTTTGAGGCAGTTTTTTTTTATGTAAAGAATACAACACACATTCGAGTAATAATTATTGAGCAAAAAAAAATCTTAAACATTTAAATATGCAATTTCTTTCCACATCCTGAGAAAAACGTTTTTGTAGATAGATACCGGTTGAGTCGGAACAGCAAAAATATGAGATCCGTAAAGTTTCTCTGAAACACATACAATGGCATTGTTTTTGCTTACTGTGGTAAATATTGTGACTCACTCCCAGAAACCAGTCAAGCTATATCTATTAATTGGCACTTGACGAAAGCTGGTCATCAAACTTGCTCAATGACAAATACCAGCTAACCTTCAGAACTGGGTGAAGTTGGAGAGAAATAACAAGAAGTATTTTTCTATTTATTTTTATTAAAATGTTAAGTGACAGTAGAGTTCATGTTGGAGAATGGAGGTCCCCCGTACGAAGGCAGATCTTGTTTGTGACTAATGTATAATAATGTCTCCCACAGAGTCGGGGATGCCCCCGAGAGCGATGAGCCGAGCGCGGCTGGGTAGTCTCCTAGGGGTGCTGGAAGATGAGCGCAGCAAGGCCCTCCCACTCCTGTTCAACTTGGTCACGGACTACAAGGAAAGAGCTCCCACGAGCTGACCTGACAGTGGCAACCGGGTTGTACAAGGGGGAACATGAATAAAGAGAATGAAAGACTGGCTTGTTGTTTGTTTCTACTTAATGTATATTTCCGCATGACCTGAAAGGGAATGACTCACCTGTGGGTGGAGGCGGGATGTATGACAAGTGGGAGTAACGGGAATGTATGTCCGCACCCTATCTGCATATGATGACATAGCATACCTTGCTGGGTGATGCAGGCTGTGGGGCAGCAATGCGTATATAAATATTGATATAGTATAAAAAGGACTTGATACCGACTATTGAGCTGGCTAGCTGGCTGGCTGGCTGTCTGCTATCTCAGCTACAGTTGCCGGCTACAGTTCAGCTACAGTCCCAGCTATCAGCTCACCCGCCCTCGCCACCTCGCCACCTCGCCACCCCGCCCGCCCGCACATCCACCACGCACCTCCACACTCGCACAGCACTCGGCACTCGGCCTGGCACAGTAATACAGTCACATGTTAATAGTCACATTATAATACAGCAAATACAATCAATCGATACTGTAGTCAGCTCCTCGTAGCGGAGCTTTACAATCTAACAATCATCAATCTATCCACCGATCCATACCACATTGTATTGCATTAGTTAAATCTTATATTAAAATAAACAGCACAATTATTACAATGAACAAGGGTTTGTGTCTGTACTTATTACATTAACAGAGCGTCTGATTCTTATTTCCATTTCTAAATAAACATAAGGACAATAATTAGATTCAGATAAAAGCAACATGGGTTAAAACTTGGTCACACACGAACATGATGTTATTCTTCTGTTCCCCGAGGGTTGGGGGACAGAAGAGGCTAGATACTAGAGAGGGACATGGATAGTGTTGTATGTGGCAGTACCTTGGTGGCAGTGCACCCTTCACACCATGTCACCTGCCCGCTCCTCGCGGCGGCTCAGTTGTTGTTTCCCTTCAGGCCTCCCGACCTGCAAACAAACACAATAACACGATGGTTAGTACAGTACGCCTGATGGCATGTGTCACTACATATATGCACAGCGGTGGACACTCACCTGGAGCGAGAGCGCGACGCCCGATGGCTGGGGGAGCGCGTGCGGGAGCGCCCGCGGCTGCTCTTGGAGTCGGAGCGGGAGCGAGACCGCGAGTAGGAGCGGCGGCGCCGGGATCCCGAGCGAGACCGAGAGCGCTTGCGAGAGCGGGAGCGAGAAGACCTGAAAATACAATATTTGTTATAACTCATCCATATTACTTTCAAATAAAATTCATCATTAAAACAATGTTTGTTTATCCTAACCCATCAGACATTTTATATAAACCCTATTCAACTAGGGGAGCTATTGAACTAGGTTTTACGTGGAAACGGCCAGTCTTTTCCAAAGACAGTCCCAACATAATGTGTTGAATCCGCATTTTACTGTGTTTACGGGAGTGATATCAGATTCTACTTTCTGCGCCGCATGATTCGTGCAGTTTTGGTCATTTTCATTCCAATAGGGAGAATAGGAAAACCAAACACTGTTTACTATGTTAAAAATATGACAGTAAAACAAAAATTGAAATTTTGCAGATTCGACACATTACGTCAGGACCGTCGATTTATTTACACGTTCAACAACAACAAGAGAAGTTTGCAGAATTTATAAACGACCATTTTCCGATATTCTCGACTAAATTTACTTAGGAATATTACAGAAGTATTGATTCAAGTATCGGTGACAATACTGAAAATGCATCCTAGTAAACAGTGCTATACAGAAAAGCAAATTTTAGTAAAAACACTTACCGGCGCCGGCTGGAGCGTCCGTGTCTACTGCCGCGATAGGGGGAGCTTGGTCGACCGTAGCGAGCCATCTGCACGCGAAGTTCCCTTCCATCCAAAAGTCTTCCGTCCATAGCGTCTAGTGCGTCCTCGGCATCGCGCTTATCGTAAAATCTGTCAACAAATTCAAAAATATAACTTGAATATTCCAAAATGGCGTCGGGATTGAAAATAACTATAACCGCGAAAATTATATTCTGGAAATACAAGTGTTTGTACTAACCTGACAAATGCAAATCCACGGCTCTCCCTTGAAAATCTGTCTCTCGGAATGTATATGTCGCCTACCTCGCCGCATCTTTCGAAAACACGGCGTAGGTCTTCCGGGGTTGTTCTGTACGTCAAATTGTCAACTTTAAGAGAGACCATTCCCTCAATACGGGGCGGAGGTCGGCCGTAGCTCATTTTGAGGCTTTAAAACTATACTTAAGGACAAATAATAACCGTCCGGTCGTCAAAATGCTAAACCGAATGCGACACGATAATCCACTGTGCGATGTCTACACCCAGCGCGGTAGAAGAGCTTCTATGGGAAACGGAAGTGTTAAAGTTGGCAACCGGCATTTTAAAAAGTGCTACCATCACTGCAGACAAAATATTCCTGGAAAAGTTCTTACCTAGAACTTACACCCCGGTATTTCCGAATTTTTTAGTCATGGTGATATAGCCTTTTGTAATCACATAAAATAATTGACCGAATTCACCGAAATATTTAGATTTACAATGTGCATTTTAAATAGTAGGAATTCCCAGATTAGACCGGCCATAAAATAAATTTAGTACAAAGGCTAGCCGAGCCTATTGTTAGGAAAAATCGTAACTAAAATAATATAATCTTAACTGCTATTTTGGGAAAGCCGTTAGAATTTTATGGGACGTCAATAAAAGATAATCTTCACATGGATGGAACGATCGCTGAAATACTGTGCGGGCCTAGCAGTTCACAACAGCTGGCAGCCGGCGCAGCAGCAAAAAGTCGAATGTCAGAAAGTACGAGACCAGGAAGTCCGCCCGGTGCAGCTTTTCACCCGAGAGGTCGACAACGAGTCGAAACCCTTTACGCCTCAGCGCCCAGGGAATTTCACCCCGGTCCGGCCATCGGAAGACGCCCGGTGCCAGAGGCACGGTAGTGAACGTTACCGGAGCGATTCATCGCCTGCCTCGATTGCACGATTTCTCACCTGCTGCGAACCTCTACCTCGCGTCGCACGGAATAAGCGAACCCCCAATTTATGCACGGTCAGTACCAGTACCCAGTTTGCCATTTCTATTATAGCCTAATTAAGTTTTACTCTAGATTTAAGACTATCTCATGTATAGTCATTGTTTTCTACTGTTTAAGACTTGTTCTGTTACTTCCTAAGGTCTGCCCGAGCAACCGTACCAATACCATTGATATGAGCAACCGTACCAATACCATTGATATGACGGTTGCTCGGGCAGTTGGTATTATTCTAGGAATAACGCAAAAAGGGAGGAATAAAAATGCGATCTTAGGTAGTTACAAGTAATTTATTTTTATATACGTGGGATTAGTCTTAAATCTAGAGTAAAACTTAATTAGACATAATAAATTGAATAAAACTAGATACGCAATTACTTAATTCTACTGTTAAAGTCCTTGTACTTAAAATTAGAGGTTCACTGACTTAGGTAATTACTTAATTCTACTGTTAAAGTCTTTGTACTTAAAATTAGAGGTTCACTGGCTTAGGCAAGGTGGGAGGAATTATCATTATAGTCAGGCACTTCCCTTTTAGGTGATGGATGTCCAGAGTCCAGTGGCGGCGTTGTATGTAGAGTCCTCGCGTTCGCACTACGTATTCGTGTACCTCCGGATCGGTAGTAGGTGCAACGCGGCGATAATCAGAGGCCTGGGCGGTCTCCGATGTTGATCTCCGAAGGGCGAAGAGCAGTTACTTCCTTCTGGGATGGAAGTGTAGAATTCCCTCGTCGTCAGAGGACCTGGGCGGCCTCTCAAAGGAGCGAGAATTGGAACCTTCCTGGGCGGAAGGTTTCACTTGGCTGGGTGTCCTGGGCGGACTACTGCAACCGACTCGTCTGTCCTGGGCGGACTACTGCAACCGACTCCTCGGTGGAAGACTGCACGCGACTCTCCGTCCTGGGCGGACTCTGACAATCGACTCTCCGTCCTGGGCGGACTCTTACCACGACTCGTGCTTCCTTGGCGGAAGACTACACGCGACTTTGCTTCCTGCGCGGAAGACTGCACCCGACTCTCCGTCCTGGGCGGACTCTTACAATCGACTGTCTCCTAGAGCCCACTGTCCTTCTGTCTACCTGTCTACCTGTATTGTTCAGCGGTCGTTCCATCCGCGGCTCAATTCCCTTGAGGGGATTATCTTTTATTGACGTCCCATAAAATCACAAAGGAATTGCGGAATTTCCCAAAATAGCAGTTAAGATTATATTATTTTAGTTACGATTTTTCCTAACAATAGGCTCGGCTAGCCTTTGTACTAAATTCATTTTATGGCCGGTCTAATCTGGGAATTCCTATTATTTACAATGCACATTTTAAATCTAAATATTTCGGTGAATTCGGTCAATTATTTTAGGTGATTACAAAAGGCTATATCAGTATCATTCGGCTAATTCTGTCACGGCTCCTATCACACAGCAACTTAACGTAAATAAAGGCCCTCCTTTCAAAACGGTGTTGGTTTTTTTTTTAAACTACGTATGCCTTATTTCCATTATAGTATACTATACAGTAGTGGTGGGCGAAGCGGCTCGGTTTAGTGAGCCGGATCACTAAATCAGCTCTTTGTAGTGTACCGGTTCGGTGATCCGGCTCAATTGGACGGCGGTTCGCTTCCCTCGACACCATGCCCTCACCCTCGCTCCCTTGGCCCTCCTAAAAACGTCCTTAAGACGCTCTTACATGATACATTTCATTTGGATTGTCTTTACAAATAATACAGGGTCCAGAAAGCGGCTGGGTATGCAGAGTTCTCGCGTTCGCACTAGGTATCCAAATATCTCCGGATCGGGAGTAGGTATAAACGCGGCGATAATCAGAGGCCTGGGCGGTCTCCGGGGTTCGATCTCCGAAGGGCGAAAATCAGTAACTTCCTGGGCAGAAGCGGGGGTTCGACTCGCGGTGCAGAGCCTGGGCAACTTCTACGGTAGATCGCCGAAGGGCGAAGACAAGACTTCCTTCTGAGACGGAAGCGTAAAACTCACTCGCGGTGCAGAGCCTGGGCGACTTCTGTAAGTAGATCTCCGAAAGGCGGAGATCGTACTTCCTTCTGGAACGGAAGCGTAACACTCCCTGTTGTCAGAGAACCTGGGTGGCCTCTCCGAGGGGCGAGAATAGGTACCTTCCTGGGCGGAAGCTTCAAGCCAACTGTCCTTCCTGGGCGACAGACTAAAACTCACTGTCCTCTCGTCAGAGAGCCCTGTTGCCTGTCTATCTGTAGGGATCTTTTTATGACCCGTATTGTTTGGCGGTCCGCTCATTTATTACACCCTTATTTCCTTTTAGGTTTTATTGCTGTCCGTTTGTAAAATAAAGCCGACTCTAAAATAGTATTTAAGGGTATTTACTTCACGATGTACTTTACAATGGTTTCCGGCTTAAACAACAATATGCGTGGCTAGCCTTTGTACAAATTTTTTATGGCCTGTCTAGTCTGGGAATTATTAAGAATTGAAATGCACATGTTTATGAACTAAGTATGTCTGTGAATTCGGTCATTACTTATAGGTATTACAAAGGATATATCAATGTTCCTGATTTCCTATTCCCGAACATTTCACAACATTCCAGAATTTTCTGGGATATTCTGAAATGTTGTGGAATGGTCTCGAATACTTTTTTCATAATATATTTGGATTAAAAATAAAATTATCTAACCTTTTAGAACTTTCCATAACCTTCTTGATTCACCGCCACTCATTTCTGAAAGCTTTTAGAACTTTCTCCTTCCATCACTTCCTAGAGCATTAGCGAACCGTCCAGAACATTCTGGAACGTTCTTGGCTCACCAAAATACTTCACCACTCCTTCCAGAACATTCCACAGCTTCATAGAACCTTCTAGAACTTTCCGGAACCTTCTAGACACACTCCGCCACTCATTTCTGAAAGCTTCTAGAACTTTCTGCTTCCATAACTTTTTAAAGCATTTATGAACCACCCAGAACGTTTTGGAACCTTCTAGTCTTACTGACATACTGCGCCACTCCTTCCAGAACTTTCTACAGCTTTATCGAACCTTCTAGACTCACCAACACACACCACCACTTATTTCTGAAAGCTTCTAGAACTTTCTCCTTCCACAATTTTCTAAAGCATTCAGAACCTTCTAGACTCACCGAAATACTCCGCCACTCCTTCCAGAACCTTCTAGAACTTTCCGGAAGACTGTTCTTGAAATTTATAGAGGGCGAAACTTCCAGCCGTTATGTCTCCAAAAGCACGCCCTTTAGGTAAAAATGGGAACCCTCGTCCTGGAAGGGGGATAGTGATCTACCACACCATATAACTCCCTTGATCGTACCGGGACTCGTTTCTGAGTTTTTGCGAGCCACACGTTTTTTTTAAACTTTCTTTTATAATATATATATTGATTATATCAGTTGCTCTTGCTCGCCCAGATAAATATTAACGTCCGTTGAATCGCTCTATGCTAGAAGCCCTGATAAGATAATCCTAGTGATACCATTACTAAAAATTACTGACGGGTCTATATAAAATTTGGTCATTGTCAAGAGTAATTTATTGATCAAACCACAAATTGAAATAATACAAACACTGAAAAATATGGTACAACTAATAATAAAATACGGTGCCTCCAGCGGGCTGTCTTGAATATCCTGGGGCGGTTTTAGCAGAATGAATCCCCGAGTTCATCAACTTAATATTATGCGGAGATTTGCACTCTGTCACCCCTCCAAATATAATTGGATGGCCCTGCAATAAAACAGTATTATTTGATTTAGAAAAATGGAAAATTTATAAAATATCCTTAGAAAAACAATTAATTACAACTAACCAATGGAATAATTATGGGAGGGGCTTTTTCGTATGTGTTCCTCAAACGACGCCACGTTTTTTCCCCTTTGGTTTCCCATTGTAAATACGTGTCTTCTTTGATAGCGAAAAGTTCCTTAGTTTCATTATAAGCTGAGGCCAAAATAAAATCTAAACTGTCTTTTGGAGCTCTAGAACCAGAATATGAAAGAATATTGTTATAATTAAATATAGTTTTAATATTCTCCTGATGAAGGAAGGGTGCTTCCGAAACCGGTAGAGTTTTAATAAAATAAAAGTGGTCTACAACAAATTTATGTGTTTTTTATTGTAAATTATGGCGAGCCACAAAGTTAATGCTTTTTACAAATATGGAATATTGTTATGTTTACCTAGTGCATATAATAAATTTGTTCGATATAATATTTATGGCGCGTTGCTTACATTAAAATTAACATTTAAATTAAATTAACACAAATGTGTGTTTTGTCAAACATGCAATCAAAAACTATCTTCGTGTTATTTAGATAACCTTAATACGAGTATCTAATATGATATTTACCTGGGAATTTTGTAAACGTTAATCTAAATAGATAACCTTAATACGAGTATCTAATATGATATTTACCTGGGAATTTTGTAAAACGTTAACTTTCTTACGCTTCCTAATGTATGGTGTGAGTATAAACGGTGATGCGGTGAGAGACCAGATACATATTTATCAGGAGCAGCTTGAGGGACAGGCCTTAACAATTTCCCCTCTTCTTCGAGGAATGGAAGAAATCCCCGGTTTATAACTTGTTTCGTTACCATTTTGTCTAAATATAATTTCTAATAGCACTAGCCCAAATAGAAGCTTCGAATTTAATAATATCGATCAAACTTTTACTTCATATCACCCAGAACACGGCGGGATTTTAATAGTCACTAATGCAACAGCTACGTAAATTTTAGTCAGCAATTAATTTAATTTTGAAGGGTTAAATTTACGTTAACAAAATATTCCCTGTCATTATTGTCCCATTGTCCATAGAAAAACCCAAATTTTCGGACATTTAATTTTTTAAAAAACAAAACAAAAATGACACGAATTAGTGATGGGCACAATCGAAATATTGTTTTCCGAAACATCAAAGACCGAATAATGCCTGTTACACACAGTTAATATAATATGTGGGCGTGGCATATCTCCCAATATCACTCACCATACAATCTCATACAGTCGTCACACACGGGTACTATCATATATCTGTGACAATTGTATGGCGAGCGTGCCCCCCCCCCCCACTTATATATTATGATATTATCTTATGCTGTATATAACCAGCTTGAATCGCCCGGAGATCAGCGACAGCAAATGGTATATCTATGGGCAGCAATAAGCTCGGTCAGTGGCATCCAAAACCAAAAAAATTATTTGTGATTAAAATTTTGATGATATATTTTTTCAAATTCAGTACCTTAATGTAGCCAGTGGCATGCATTGCTCTATAACCAAAGGGACTTTGTGTAGTTTTTCAAGTTCGAGTATGAATTGTACATTGAATATTTGAAAATGGCCATTTTATTATCATTTTTCACTGATTGTTGTGGCCAACTCAATAAAATAGCATACAAGTTTTTAGGTATTTGTTTTCATTTTTTAATTACTATTATGGTTCGCTGTTTTTCTTAGGGTAGGCACAGCTTTTCAACCTTTATGGACTGCACGCTACTGAATGTGGCCATACGAATGTACCATATGGTGACCTTTCACCAGGGCAACACAATTATATCTACCCGCTAGACCACTATGCTATAAAAAGGTGTACTACTCCAAAACAGTACTCTATTATTTTATCTCATTCCACTCTAGAACCCTTGCCTTCGGAGTACATCATTTCCAAGGAATAATTGTTCACAACATGTACCATATTACAGTAAATGAAATAAAACACAGGATAACAATCTTTAAAATTTATTATATTTGTATAACTACAGTATCGTCAGTCAGATTGGTTTTCACGTGTTTCCTTTCCTCAGGGGATGTGGGGGATCGGTCTCTTTTGAGCTTTTGCTCTTTTTTTTTATTATATTTATTCTGGTTTGCTCGGCTCTTGGATATCTTTTCTTCACCAATTCTGAAACACAAATTAGTACATATTAAATATATAATCCTACGTACATAATGCAAATTCTTAATAAATAATAAATTTGAAAATTTAGTGAGGTGGAACCGAGGAGATTATTCTATCAATAAATAAAAGAGAAAAGGGTTTTAAGGTAATTTCTAGTTAAAACAGTCATACTAAAAATACTTGATAAGAAAGGTGTTTTAGGACTGGTTTTGTAACCATCCATTCGTAACACTTGATGCCATTTTTAACTAATATTTGGACAACTGCCCGATTTTGGCATTTTATAAACGTTTGTTAGATATCCGATCGTTTGACAGCTGTCAGTTGGTGCCCAATGACCGCTTATTTGAAGCCGTGCACTATTTTAATTAAAAAGACAATATATAATTTGAATTTGTGAAATGGATTCCTCATCTAGCCGTGAAAGTGAAGACGAGCGAATGGCAATTATTCAAGACAAAAAAATAAGGTTATGAACAGATAAAGGTTCGTTAATGAAAAACAGTTTGTTACCTAACAGAAAGTTCATTTATAAAACTGGCCATTATTTTACTAAAGACAGGTAAGATTATCAAAGTTTTTTATTGTGCTGGTGTATTGTTACATTACACCATGTAATAAAAAAATTACATATCAAATAAAAATACAAACAATTTAAATTGATAGAATATACTTAAAAGTTATCTAATATGCGTCTTGAAGACTTCAAGGTCAATGTTGAAAATGTTAAGATATCATTTAGCAGTGCCATACCTCATGTCATGCTATGCTGGGCCAGCATTTCTGTTCTGCCATGTGGAATGTGAAATACATAGCAGATCGAGGTAGTTGTTCAGTACAAACAATTTATAGCACTCCAGTAGGTATGGGATGATGATATATGATAATATGAAAATGATTACTTTGCAGTGGCCCGGGTGCCGGGGCCCCAGTTGGGTGTGGGGTTGTACTGGAAGCGCAGGCAGCCGTCCCTGCGGCTGACGGGGTTGGCGTCGGCCCTCTCCGTTAGGTCCACTGCACTCGACATCTCCTGGGCCAGGATCTGACGGCCCACCGGACTATCCTCTAACCTGATAAAAAACAACACGCTGATTAGAAATCTACTATTCAAAATTATGCAGGTTGAGCAAATAAACCTTTATAACATAAAGTTAAAATATATTTTGGCGTGAGCTTATTCTAATCATAGGTTCATTTGTTCTAAATGTTGTCATGTTGATAATTAAGTATTAAGACTTAGACATTAAAAGGTAAATAAAATAATCATTTTGTCATTGTCGATTTACTTTGGTGGAAGAAAAATTATTAGCTTGTATGCAAATTTGAGTAAAAAGTGACGCTTTAACCGTAGGAATGCAGGACATTTTTCCGCAACCCGTGTAGCATAAATTTTATTTCAATTAACCAATAGGATGTTGCATTTCATCGGCCCTGTCTCTGAATATAATATAATCAATCATAACTAAGAAAGTGGTCCATAATTTCAACAAATCAGTGAAATCCGTGTGCACATTTGTAGGATTTGAATAGAGGCATCCGGTAACAATCCCCGACATGCCAAAATCATGTTTTTGAGAAAACTGAGAAAAAAGAATGAATACTTTTTACCAATGACACATTGTAAAGCTCACAGTAATTGGAATATTTTTATTTAGTATTAAACTGTCACGTGTGGCGTGAGGTCATGTGTAATCTCTAGCAGAATTGCTTATAAGGGCCAAAATGCCACCCTGTATGATGAGAAACTGTTTCCGTTGCACGGCAAATACTAGTAAAAACCAAGAAATAACATTTAATTTAAAAATACAAGCAAAATACTTAATTTTATAAATAATACAATTACTTCCCAGTGACATTATTGTAATGTCATTGGGTGATGCTCACACAGCGTTCCGTATTCTTTTTTTCGATTAGGGAAAGTTAGAGCAAAACGTACAATGAATAATGTAATTAATTTAATTGATAAATAAACAAAAATAACATATTCAACCGGACCGAGCCGCCTATATGGAATTCATTTACTGGCAATGGAAAAAGACACTACTAATTTAAGGCACTTTGTAAAAAATTATGAGTTACACTGTGATTTCATAATAAACAACAATGAACTACAACTACTTCGACAGAAATGGACCACTGTTGTTCGCATTCAAAGGTGCGAAAATGATTGGACGCCTTCACTTCGCAACACACTATGTTAAGAACAATTTAAAAAAATGTTTTAAGTAAACTTAATGGTTAATATTAACTCATTATAACTATATGTACATTTGCCCCTGTGTCTCTTTTTTCGTGATTTACCTTTACCCGGGCTGAGAGATGTAGTATTCAGCGCAACTTTGAAGTGGGAAAACGATGCCCGGTCATAATTCTATTTCGTTCAAATTCACATTATTCTTTGAATGTCTCTTTGTCATAGATGAGCAGTGTTTAAATAAAGAGTTTACTGAAAACGTAAGTGAATTTGTTACTTTGCCGCATTTTGTGTAAATATTGTGCATATGTTTCTAATGACATATTAACATATCGGCACGGCAGCTATTTTTGATGAAGTGTTATGATAACTTCTATGGTTTTTATCACAAAATAAAATTATTTTTTAAACAAACAATATGTTCTTCTACATGCTATCTTCTGAAAATGTGTTAGAATGTTTAAAACAATTTACAGAACCTCAAACAATTGTTTAAAGTTTGTTAATATCCTTTAATTCTAAATACAGGAGAATTATAACTAAAACATTACTTAAACAAATAAAAACAGCTTTTTTTTAATGTCCACATTACAATATATAAAGCTCCTAGAATATTTTCCAGTCAGTACATTAGAGGACTTCAAGGTGGGATGTTGTCGCTTGTCGCAGCTAAAATGTACGCAAACTTGTAGGGACATCAGAAAAAAGGTCATACTAATGGTTAGTCGTTATGTTATTGTACATCATTGCTGAACCATGATGATTTTTTTACAACAATCGCCGTATCGCCAGCTGGTACCCACCACCAGCGGTGTAGAATTTTATAGTAGCTATGCAGGAATTGTGCTCCTAGTATTGTAGCCCAGTCAAAGAGGAATTTTAGGTCTAAATAATTTAATTTTGGTATACACATATATGTATTTCGATGTTACATATTTATGTATGTATGTATATGACAATGTCGAAAAAATATCAGCAAGGCAATTGGATATATTAACCATTAGAGTGCGGCCCAGCGCCATCGCGCTCAAGCTTTAGTTGCGTAAATTGCGACAGAGCACTATAGCGCTGCAATTTTCAGTGTGCTTTTTGTCATCCTCGGGAGAGCATGTGTTCAATTTGAGCGTGGTATATTGCGGTTGGCGCGTGTCTTGATAACCGTATTTATTGTTTATTACTCAGTTACTTACAAGTATATAGAACCATTTGACCTGTGAGTTTTTTCAGTACAATGAACATGTTTTAAGGAGCAAGCAAACTACAGCCCGGTTCCCGGCTGGAAATTTCAGCCTGGCGCTGGTAGCTAACACATTCCACCGGCTGCCGGGCGGTTTTCGTCATAGATATCATGCTTATTAGGCTTATCTGGCCCAAACTCGAACACATACGATGGAATATAGAATTAAAGAAAACACCATGTGCATGAGAATATCGATATCTCCCGATGCTTTTTACTTTATATTTGATATTTATTTTATATAACTTTTTATAAATAATAATAAAAAAAATTTGAAAATTACTGATATTTTATTTATCTCGCCAATATATTCACATGCAAAATTTTCATATATTATATAAATGATGTATAATTGAATACCGTATTGTTTTGACATAATGTAGAACAAACATGGCAGTCACGAGTCGTAAGCTACTACCTACTGTCCAGCGGTGGTGTGGACTCCTTAAAGGCTGAAAACTGTGTCTACCCTAAGAAAAACGAACCATACAAAGGAATTAAATTTTTTTTTTGTAAAAACGTATTTTGTCATGAATTCGGTAAGGAACTTATATATACGCCCATTTATTCAGTTGGCTAAAAAAAGTAGCGAAAGTTGAGTAAGGGTGTTATTTTCTTGTTTATTTTATTATTAAATATGTTATTTCCAACACAAGCATAATTTGCAATGCGAAAAAATTATTTTCTTGTTTATTTTATTATTAAATATGTTATTTCCAACACAAGCATAATTTGCAATGCGAAAAAATTCCCCGTTTTCATTTATTTATGAATTAAATGAAGAAATTCACAACACTGTGTGAATCAGATTGAATCGATTCATTTCTATGAATGAAACTGCCCATGTCTACCGTACAGTACGCCCAGCTTCTGAGAGGCTAACTTTACTCTGGCTTCGATGGAGCCCCCCATACCTGAGCTAGGGTTACACCATGCATATCAATGGAAGGCTTGTTGGGAAGATTGCTTCCGTTAAAGGAGACTAGATTGTAATTTCAATCCCTTTTAGATGACTCAATTCTAATAGCGTTTCCCTAATCTGCTCTATCAGAGACCTCCTGTATTCCATTTCACTATCTCATGCGTCAGTGGTTCTGGTTTGGATTCCAGGACACCTAGGTATTACTGGAAACGAAATAGCGGATTCCATTGCTAAGGAAGCCACTGTTCACAGTCCGTTAAATGATATTCCTGTTCCAATTAGAGACTATTTCCCTATTCTAAAAAGTAAATACAAACTCCAATGGTCCTCTGAATGGAAAATAGCTTCTCTAACAAAAGGTCATCAGTACTCATTAATGCAACCGTTTATTCCCGTCAAGCCCTGCTTTCATAAATACACTTGCATGCCAAAAAAATATATTTCCTTTATAACTCGAATGAGACCAGGTTACACTTCTTGTCTTAGCCATCTCGCCAGATTCCACATAGTCAGCTCGCCTTACTGTGACTGTGGGTCAGAGGACACTCTGGACCATAATTTCTCTGAGTGTCCTATCAATGACCAATTTCCAAATTTTATGCATGAATTGGCAAAACTTAAAATTGATCTCCCTATCAGTATTCCCTGCCTTCTAAGTCTCAACTCCCCCAAATTAACAATTTATTAGCAAAATACATTTATAAAAATGGCATTAAAATTTAAGTCATTGGGGATTAAAAACACATACATTTACACTTTTTAACTTATTTAACTTATCTGCTTCAATTTTATTTGCCCAAATATTATATCTTGTTTAAAAGTAACTAATTTTAAGAACATCTGTACTTTCAAAATCTAACTGATTAACATGGCCAAAATCGCCCTTAACGGGTGAAAGCAAAAAAAAAAAAAGACGTATCAGACATGATTGGGTCTTTGAAACATTAAATTCAACAAGGTAATTCTTACCCCAAGAGGAAACCCTCTCGAGGTAACTGTCCATTCTCTGCTTCAAAGCCCTCAGAGCCGTTGGAGTTTGTGTGCCCTTTGGGGGCTTGTCAAACAAAAAGAGATTGTGGACTGTACTGTCATCTGCGTAACAATGAATTGGTGCAGATGTCAAAAGGTCATGGATGTACAAAAGCGATCCCTGTGGGACGCCAGTATTTATTTAATGTGAGGAAGAGGTGAAACCATCAGCAACCGTTTGAATTGACCTCTCCCTCAAAAAGTGTGTCCAAATCGACAAATAACGGAAATTGGTACTGGGGGTCTCGATTCAAGTCCAATGCTAAACTATGAATTGAGAGCATACCAAGGGTTAATAATTGTATTTAAACTTAATAACTGTACATACGTATTACACCCCCATAAAAATGGAACTGAGTCTGCGACCAGCCTACCCAGCCGCTTTTATTAACATATATACATCACTACATCTATACATGTATGTGCAAATCAACTGTGCCCCCAGCGCTATGCGCATGTATGTTTTCAATTTCAGAGAAAATGTATGAATGTTACAAAAAAAGCCGTGCACACCCGATATCCTATTATCAGCAGCAGATTCAAATGCTGCCGCCATGGAGTTCAGTGCATTAATTCACCGCCAGAGGCGTTGCTCTCGTCTGTCGGTAGAACAGTGATCTACACTTCACTCGTGGTTCACGGTACCGCCACGAGAGGCGCGGCCATCGACTCGGTCGGCAAGGAAGAGAGCTACGGCCCGACCCCCGTGTCACCCGGGGAAGAGGCTGGCATTCAAACCCTCTGTGTCCAACGATATACAACTTCTAATATTATACCTCATTTACATCTAAATATTATACCTCGTTTACACATATCCAGCGTTTTTATTTATCGCTAACACTATATACAACAGGAACGCGGTAAAAAGCTAAAAACAATCAACAGAGATCCAATGATACGAAAGCCAACACGACACAATAAAATTATTCCGCCTTTATCATGTCAGATAGAAGGAAAAGATTATGATCTGGAATATGGAATCAAATCCATGGGTAAAAAACCTGTTGAGATGTTTATAAATGAAAATATAGAACTTCTTGCAAAAAGGTACCTTACGTAACGGCTGTCTGGACACTGCGATGATAGACACAAGGTTGATCACAATTACTTATAAATATAAATAATAAAACCGCTCTATCATTGCTAGTCCAAAATATTAAATAACGCTTGTGTGATATATAATGCGAATTCGGAAGTGGGCCATCTGCTAAGCAGTCACGACTCGTGACTTCTTAGTGTGCTAGAGTGCTAAGAATGAAAAATTTCAGATGCAACGTATTAAAAATGAGTGGGCCAACGCGAATGGAAATTTAAGTATGCTTCTCTCAATGCGGTTGGGTACATAATACAAGTTTTATTGGTAGGTAAAACTATCTTATTATTAATGTTGTTGCTGCCGAAAATGTTATTTTTTTTTTCAATCTAGATTTTTAAATATGAAGATTTTCAGGAATTTTGAGTTTGGTGGTGCGCTACACCGGTTTACTGAAAGATCTTCATAGAAAAATCGATTTTTTGAAAATATTATAAAAATCATTTTCGACTGCAACAACATCAATAATGTTGAATTTTTCAATCTTAGCACTCTAGCACACTAAAGTCACAAAGCCGCAATTGCTGCTGAGTAGATCTAGAACTCCCCCAAATTATCACGCTCTTGACATGCACTTGATGCTGACCTATACCGACATTTTAACATATGTCGGTATAGGTCAGCATCGTGATACCATTCGGAGTACTCTGGCGAGCGCTGTATTATCGGCAACCAAAGTTTCTGCATCAGACATGTGATACGGCCACTTACGATTGGTAATTTCTTGCTGTATCACACGTATGAAAGGATTGCGTGCAAAGAGTTAAATTTGATTTAGCAAAAAGGAAATAATATTTTTTTCTAAACATAAATAGGAGTTACATCAGCAGTTATTTTAAAAAATAATTACCTGGATTTGTTCACAGGGTGACTCTTCTCCCAGCAGCGCATGATGTCCCAAATAAAGGTGGAGGGGGCGTCAGTCTTAATGGAGGTCTTGCAGGCGTGCGAGTAGGACACTCGGTAGCCTCCGTTCAAGATAGCGGATCTACAAATTTTAAATTATTATAATTAGTCTTATATTACGATAATAATAAGCTTTAGGCTGGAAATAGTGCCAAGCGTACAATAGTCCCAGACATCGGTCGCTGACCGTCAATCTACACGATGATGCCACAATGCATCGCCGATGCCGCCCAAGTAATCATTTTCACGTGAGATAACCTGTTTTTGAACTGTATAGTAGGTGCAATTTACTTACATTGAAAAAGTAGAAACCAAAGAGAATGATATATAGGAGAACTAACTCCCAAAGAGGAGGGTGAAGATGCACCTAAGTAATAACCCGCTCTGCTTCAATATTAATTTCAAAAGACTACACACACATACCCATCAGTTCACATGTTCAGAGCCACACCGAATGCTCTCACGCAAATAGTAAGCGCGTTGATCAACCAACAATGCAGCAATGACGAGCTGGACCGATGGTCCTTGTACGCAGCTCGTACTATAGCTCTTCATTCATTCGCCTATATATTACCTTATGCGACTGACTGAATGATTGCACGGCACTATTTCCAGTCTTAGGGTTTACAAGCTGGTTGGAGGCCGGAGGCCAAATTCAGGAAAAAAAAAGTTTTTTGACTATGCTTTATAGTGCCATTTTTCTGAAAATTTCCTCAAGGGCACAGAAATAACCATTTTTTAAAAAAGGGTATTAATCTGTGCACATATTTGGTTCGCACTTTGCACTACCTTGTGAAGTAAATTTATTTTTTATTATTATTGAGTTAGTTTATGTACATAAACTAATACGTACATAGTTACATTTCATTGTTTACATAATTATAGTTTTAGAGTAAGCATAACAATTATTTTTAAATACATTCATTCTTCAGACTTTCAGGCTTCTCATCATACATTAACATCAGTCCTCTATAGAATAAACAGTTCTGTGATTCTGTTTTTGTCATATGTGGTAATCTAAGTCTAGTTGCATTTTTGGTTTCATAATTATGTACATTTTTATTGAAAACCATTTCATCCATAAAATATCATGGCACTGGCTATTCAGAAATTTATGTATAAAAATTAACACATTGTACAGAAGTATACTGCCGTGGTAAGTAAAAACACAGAATCTTCCTTGGGAGTCTCAAGGAAGATACTGTGTTTTTACTTACCACGGCAGTATACATATATTATATATGCCCTCAATCACCATACGTACACCTTTAATAAGAAAACAGCTTTGCTAAAACTTTAGGTTCCACTGAAATGCTTGGGGTGAGTATTTCAGACCAGCTCGAGAATTGGGGCTCCGAAGTCCGAGTAAATCTGGCTTCCAAGAAATTGGGCGTCTTGTATAGGGCTAGCAGATTCTTCAATAGTGATCAACTGCTAATCCTATAAAAATCTCAAGTACATCCAACAATTGAATTTGGAAGTCACCTCTGGGCTGGGACTCCCAAATACTTGATAACCCTGCTTGATTCTGTGCAGAGGGCGGTTCGTCTGATTGACAATCCGTTGTTAACAGACCGACTGCCATCTCTGATGCACAGATGCAATGTAGGTATGCCGAGTCTGTTCTACAGATATTTCAATGGAGCCTGCTCGAAGGAGCTAGCAGTGTTGATCCCCTCTGCACCAATGCACGTGCGTGAAACTCGATGGACACGAGCAGAACACAGATTTACAGTTGATGTTGCCTTCATGAGAACGGGTCGTTTTGTCAACTCGTTTTTGTGTAAATCAGCTTGTATGTGGAATGAGCTACCGGCATCTGTCTTTCCTCCTACATTTAATCCGGGCCTCTTCAAGACCCATATTAACAAATCCATTCCTACAGCCCCCTCCTTATCCCACCTGACAATGTTGCCCAACCGAGTAGCGATATAGTTCCCCTGTATGTGCTCTGTATATACAGGGGCGCTCTTGTGAGGTGTCACATAAAAAATAAAAAAATTAAATAAAAACTAACTAGCTATGGATTAAAAAAATATGAAACAAACAATATATGTACGTCATCTTCTCTTATTTCCACACAGTTAAAAAGATATTTCAAAGCTTGCATAGCTCAAGATGATTCAGGGTGACCACAATTTCATTGATCTATTGATGAAGTACTAGATGAAAAAATATATAAGATGAGTGTTTGCATTAAATATATGTGAAGATTGTCGGGAGTGTGTGGAAAAATGTTTCGATTTACCCATCATTATCAGAAGTTGATTTATTTTAATATAAGTTCAACAGCTATACGAGACTCTATTCCGATGATTACAATTGTGTTCGGGAAGAACATTGTAATCATCATAAGGATAGCAGCCAATAATATGGGATTTTAAAAATGAAGGATAATATTGACTTGAAGTCTTGAACTTGAAATACGATATCGTTGAAGATGGCGTAAATTGAACTGGTCTCATTAGTTTAGTCGGTAAAGCGGTTGTCCCGGAAAGACAGAGGTCCCGGGTTCGAGTCCCAGATGCGACTGATACCTTTTTATTTTCTGTTTCGTGTTTCATCTAGGATGTTAATATTATCTTCTTCAATGATTAAATATTACAATGAGATTTATAAACTTCAATAAGTTATTAAAAATAAATTGAAAATAATTTTAGTTTGATAACTAACAAAAATGGCTGCTATTTGCTATTTTTTACTGGTGTAAGATATATTAGCGAAAATAAAATCATTAAGGATGTAGTTACCTCATAACTAGCATGGGCATGGACTCGACGTGCAACACGCTGCACAATTTATCCATGGAGTAATAGAACGGCACGTTGTTCAACTCCTCCCGCGCCATGCTCAGGATGCCCTCGATCCTCTTGGCCGTGTTGAAGCTGGACGGCTCCGCCTGCACCAGTTGCAGCACGTCTTCAACGAAGCTGGTATCGTGCAAGGGACCAGTCCACACCGGCCCGCCCATCTGGAGAATATTACTCATTCAATACATTTAGTAATGATACACATACACACAAGATGAAATATATATCCCAGAGAAGGAAGTATCATGACAACCAAAAAAATGTCTTCAACGAAGCTGGTATCGTGCAAGGGACCAGTCCACACCGGCCCGCCCATCTGGAGAATATTACTCATTCAATACATTTAGTAATGATACACATACACACAAGATGAAATATATATCCCAGAGAAGGAAGTATCATGACAACCAAAAAAATGTTTCTTTAATTACAGAAATTCAATTTTGCAATAAGCTGCGTTCTAACCTACTTATCAAATTAATAAAAAATAATAAATGTTTAATTATCTTTGTTTTTTATAACAAGTTAAAAAATTATGATATCCTCACTGGGATTTTCCATGCTGAGGATTTCATTTCCATAATATTAAATTAAAGTATTTTATTTAAATTATTTTAATAATTTGACGAAATTGCTGAAACAAATATTTTAATATGATGTGTTTTAAGTGCAGTTGAATGGTTTCTGTGTCAGTCTATATTTGGTGTTAATAGCTTTTCTATTTCAGATCTCCCTATGTAACGTATCCAGCGTTTTATTTCAATTTTAAATGTATTAATGTTGTTGTGATTTTTGTAGGAGAGTGGGATTTTGTTGTAGAGTTTAGTACAAGAAGAAGCTTTTTTGTCCAAATGTTGTATTTGCGGTTGCATGTTGGATGTGTTTTTGAGTCTGAGATCTGGTGCTCCATGAATGTAGAATAGTATATTTTGATAGAAAGCAGTCACTTTGTGGTTAGACATATTTAATGAAAATAAAACAATAACTTTGTTTACAACCACGAGATTTTATTTAATTTTATTAGGACCGACCGGTTCATTCATTGAGTTTAATTTTGTACCCTGATGATTCTTGTGTTAAGCGAAACCGGTCGGTTTTAATAAAATTAAATAAAATCTCGTGGTTATAAACAAAGTTACTGTTTTATTTTCACATAGAATAATATTGTTTTAGAGTATATGTAATAATTTAAATAATAATATGTAGTACAATTCATTTACTGAAAATCAGGGGTGGACATCCTGTTTTATTTTTATGTTATACTTTGGTTGTGTGTTGTAATGCGGCCTTATTTAACTACCATGGTGAATAACTTGGTAAAGTTTTACAATCGTACAGCATTCTTAATACCCATTTTACATTTTTTTTAAATACATTTATTGAACTTAATTACAATAAGAAGTAATTCAGTTGGGGGAGACACCAACTAATGCACTTAAATTAAGATTTCACAAAAATTAATACGAGGTTTGTTCAAAAGAAAGGGTGAATTTTGAATGTTCGCGGGCTGTGTACATTCGATTATCGATTTTTTTTATTATGTCGGTACACATATGTTTATCATATGTTAGCATTATCAGCCATTTTGGATCAGTGGTTTGTTTTTGACAACTGGAAAGGTTAGTCACGTTTTTTGTGTGTTCTTCGATTGATTACTTTTGAAAAAAATGGATCGAAGAATATGTATTAAATTTTGCGTTAAAAATGGAATAAAGTGCTCCAACGCACTTAAAATATTGACTGTGGCATTCGGCGAGTCTACTTTGTCTCAAAAAAGTGTTTATAAGTGGTACAAGCGCTTTACAGAAGGCCGAGAAGATGTTAATGACGATGAGCGTCCTGGAGTTGCAACCACGTCAACAAACGAAGAAAACATCGAAACAGTGAAGAACATGGTTTTGGAAAATTGTCAAATCACTATTAGGGAAGTTGCAGAGGATGTTGGCATATCAATCGGCTCATGACATGCAATTTTCTCTGATGTTTTGGGCATGAAACGTGAGGCAGCGAAGTTTGTTCCGAAATAGCTAAATTTTGAGCAAAAGCAAAGTCGCATTAGTATCGCTCAGGAGTTGTTGAATGACGTCAACGACGATCCAGATTTGCTCAAAGGGGTCATAACTGGTGATGAAACGTGGGTATATGGTTATGACGTCGAAACCAAGGCCCAATCATCCCAATGGAAGTGGCCAGAAGAGCCAAGACCGAAAAAAGCACGCCAAGTTCGATCAAATGTGAAGATTTTGCTCACTGTTTTCGTCGATTACAATGGCGTGGTGCATCATGAGTTTTTGCCAACAGGTCGTACGGTTAATAAGGAATACTACAAGGACGTTATGCAACGTTTGCGTGAAGCAATACGGCTCAAACGATCGGAATTATGGAAAAACAAATCATGGATTTTGCATCACGATAATGCACCAGTTCACACATCAATGCTTGTTTGTGATTATTTGGCCAAAAACAACACCGTAATCATGCCTCAACCACCGTATTCACCAGATTTGGCTCCCTGCGACTTTTTCCTATTCCCGAAACTGAAGAGACCAATGAAAGGAAAGCGTTTTGAAACAATTGATGAGATAAAGTCAGAATCGAAGAACGAACTGATGGCCATACCGAAAAGCGCATTCCAGAAGTGCTTCGAGGATTGGAAGAAGCGCTGGCATAAGTGCATTATATCTGAGGGGGATTACTTTGAAGGGGAGAAAATGGATATTGATGAGTAAATAAATACTTTTCGAAAAAAATTGGAAATTCACCTTTTCTTTTGAACAAATCTTGTATACAGGTAAAAATCACAAGAACAACATGATACTTATTTTCATCCAGATTGGACGTGAGTTGTCTTTTTCTATGGAAAAATGATGAAAATTACGAGTTCTATTTTTTCGTCCAGTTTAAGATGGCAGACATTATGTCGTGATCAGCTGTTGTCTTCATCTATCTTTGTTTTCGTAAGTATGTTATGTGGAAATTTTGCGGGTTTATTTATTTTTGTATTTAATATACTGATAAGACAATAACACTATGCGTTTATTACTATTCAGTATTGTGGATTCAGAACTTTTTTTTGAAAATTTTTTTACAGTTTGCTTTGTGTAAATAATACACGAACACATTGTCGAGTTTAGCGCGCTTTCTTTGACTGCTGTCATTCTTTTACATAACTTTAATGTTACCTATTTTGTGGAGATGCTGCTTGTTTATTTAGGAATACAATTTAAAACATGATCAAAATGATTAAATGTAGATTAGACTGTTTTAAATTGATTGTGGAAAGCGTGTATCTGTTCAGAATTGTGAATTTCGCGTATATTTTTAAAATATTTTTTTGACATTTTGTGAAGGTGCTGCCATTTTTGGATGATTAAGTACCGTCCCAAAATATTCTTTCTTCTTTAATGGCAACTATGTGTACAAATCTGTATGAAATTGTAGGTATGAAAATAATGATTGTGTAAAGCAAAGATTTTCTCTATGGCTTCCGAAGTGGCTCCCGTATGGAGATCGGTATGAAAAAAATGATAGCCTAAGAACGCCCTAAGAACCTATAAGTTATTTCATAGATTCATGGTTTGGGTTTTAAAGAAAAAATAAAAACATTATTTGGTGTCTCCCCCAACTGAAATAGCTGTTTCTTATTGTAATTAGGTTCTATCAAAATGTTTTTTTTTTATTAAAAACATGCGTATTAAGAATGCTATACGATTGTAAAAGATTACCAATAACTTTACTGTTATAGAGATACCAATAAAATAAATTAATAGAGGTCACATTTTTGGTAAATACTTTTAGTTTATATTATTTTAATTACTCTCTCAATATTGCTATTTTGTATTCAAACCTATTAAATATTTCTTCTGTTCTATTGAAATTTGAAATAGGTATTTTTAGTGTCAAAATTGTAACGGAAACAAAATTTTTAAATTGCATATACATGACTCTTATGACGGCAGTATAGTGATATGGTATAGAGGCATACTGTAGTGCCGCGGTGTGACTCACATGGTGTCGCTGCTGACAGTGCTGGCAGTTGGCAGAGACGGGGGGTGCAGGGGGCAGCACAGCTTTCAGACGCCCCGGGTCGGTGGGGCTCGGAGAGGCCTTGTGCGCCCCCAGGGGCTGCAGGCTGAAGGTCTCGCACCCCACGCACTGGTACACCATGGCTAGCTTGCTAAGGGACAATACACACCATTAATCATTAGATTATCAGAAAATCGATAATGCTTCAATGAATTTGAGATACTTGCACTAAATACTATTAAATGTATAAGAAAAACATTTAAGCTATATATATCAAGAGAAGTATCTGTTTGTTTGTTTTTTTACAAATCTGCAGTTTTATTCCGAGCTTGGTGAAATTTTACACACTTGACATTAAAAATAAGATGAAGGTAACTGTCTACATGAGATTTCTAAAAACCTTTCCCCATCCCCCTTTAACATCCCGTAGAGCAGAATTTTGGTACTTGATGAAATTTTGCACACTTGACGTTCAAAATAAGAGGAAAATTACTGGGTGGTAGGGGTAGCACATCACTATATCAAAACTTTACTACAAATCATTCATAACTCCAGGCAATGCCGGGAACTTCGGATAGAATTTAAATAAAATCAAAAATATAATTACCGCAATTTCAACGTAGGGGCGGACAGAGATTTCTATCATATTCGTACATTCTCTTCTGTTATACAAACTCTTAGTATGACCCAACTCAAGCATTAGATTTTATTTTATTTATTGAGTTAAAAGAAATACATAATTATTAAACATTCTTAACTTAATAATAATAATCGGATGATTTGTATAGCGCCGTTTTTGTGAAAAATCACCTCAAACTACATATATATTATATTACTTAACTAAATACATACATACATATTATTCTTATCTAATTTTATTACTTATATAATAATAATAATAATATTTGGACAATTTATATAGTGCCGTTTTTGTGAAAAATGACCCCAAGGGCGCTGTGATTATATATCACCTTACTTAATATTACATATACTATTTATACATGTTGCAGATTATTCCTCTCACACATTATTGCTTTATTTATTTAATAATGTTATTAAGTTCTGCAAGTGAATTAAATGTAAAAAAAAATTAAATGGAGTTCTACGAATTAAACAAAAACAATTAATAAATTAAAGGTGGCTGATATAGCTACCCTTGTGATCTTATATAAACGACTTATACTCAAACATAGGAAATAAGTTGTCACAATGTGGATTAACCACAGTTTGAAAATGGCCTTGAACGCTGAAACAGCTGTCACAATAATAAAAACTAAAAATACTTGCCGAACTTAAATTTGATTAACACTAAATTTAAAAAAAAAATTAAATGGAGTTTTACGAATTAAACAATTAACATATTATTCCTATCTTATATATATATGTAGTTATTTCGCTCCCTTATTATGAGATTGAATAGTTTTTAAAAATGTTTTTATTAGATTCTCTGTTTTCAGGCAGTCGGGAAGGAGATTGTATATACATATACACACACCTTCATGGCCTATGCTTCTTTTACCAGTTTCAGTCTTAACTGTATTAGAGTACAATTTATGTATTATGTTGTATTGTGTAGTGTTCGTGTACTTGTAATATTTTTATAAATGCTGTGTTCGTGTGTATAAGTCCTTTTTGTATTTTATAGATAAATAGGCATAAATTATATTCATACAGTTTTCTAATTTTCAGCAAGTTCATTTCATGGTATAGTTTTTCGTGTAGGTTATAATGTCTGGGTTATAATTATAAAGTTTTTCATAACTTAATTCTGTATTATTTGTAATTCATTCAAGTACGTAATGTGTGTATTTCCCCATATTTCTATTAGATAATTTAATTAACTGGAGCATGCCATGTCTTTTTGGGACATCTCTGACTTATTCCATTCGCGTGGGCATCAAAATATATTCTCCTGATAAAATGAATAAGTATACAGATATACATCTCTGTACATTCATAATTTAATTAATTGTGTTGAATCAGTCCTTAATTCTTTCTCCACATTCGTAAAACTTAGATATCTCTTTTTAAAAGACGGAAATACATAGAATAAGTATTGGTAGTACCTGGTTGTATCCTTGCACTTGACGGGGCTTGTGAAGATTTTAACAAAAACCCTGATATAGAAGTCGGCCGACACACTCAGCAACGGTACAATGTACCGTCCATAGCGATTAGCGTGCGCCTCTATGCACTGCAGCAGTATCCGCAGGCCTTGCTCGTGACAAGCCTTCCAGCGCAGGCTGACGGAGCCGTACTTGGAGTAGCAGGTCTCGGGCGAGTTACCGGCCAGCACTGCCATGTCGGTGGCCGTGACCAGCAGGAGCCCGCCCTCGGAGCAGCTCTGCACTGCCGCGTCCAGGAAGATGGAGGGGCAGCCATAAGGGTCCAGGTCCACGGCGGTGAAGCGTTTGGACGGTCGGCGGTGTAGGTACATCACCATCCTGCAAGAATAATCAATGACAATAATGTCATTAGAAAATAGTGTTATTTATTTACCTATATCACAGCTAAGTCAAAACATTCAAAAATTTCAGCAAGTAGGTATGATGTAAAACAATTTTACTTAAAAAAATTTTTTAAGGTTAAACAAAACGTGATACGCGGTCACAGATGGCGCTAATTCTAATATTTTTGAAAAGAACTTTTAGCACTTAATGCTTTTAAATATTGAGATGAATTGTTTGTTGGCGGGTGTAAATACGGATGAAATGGAATACATTGTAATTGTAAGTTTAAAGCCCAAGTCCTTCAAGGAACTTAAAAAAAATACTGTAAATGTTAGTTTTACAATAATATAATATCTTTTTATATGCTTCTTGAAGGAGTTGAGCTTTAAATCTACAGTAAGAAATTATTTAATTTCATATTCCGTCTGTACACCCGCAAAAAAAATAATTCATTTCAAAATTTAAAAGCACTGCGTGCTGAAAGTGGATTTTTCTAAAATATTTAAACTGGCGCCATCTGTGAGCATGTATTACGTTTCGTTTAGCCTTAATAATATGATCAAAGACACTTTAGAAGACGCTTTCATAACCGGATTTTTTTAAATGTTGTATTACTTTACGCAGCTTGTGGCTTACAAAATACAATACAATACAATCATACCATGGAATAAAAATTAGTTTAGCTAAGAATCGGCTTTCTTACCAGTGGAGGTTCGTGGTCTTTTAACTGCGGGTTCATTAAGAAAACCAAGAGAAGATACTATATTTCATCAAAATGTACTTACTGTCAAATACAGCGGCAGTCACGTAATTTAAATAAAGTTGGTGGGAGGGGTACTATAATAACTAGCGACTTGAGACAATACTGTGTTTGTCGATACTTTCTTAACTTGGGAATATAACGTCTTATCTAAAAAAAGGATTGAATTTTGAATACAAAAACAAAAGTATATTATAATCTGTTAGTTTTACTAGTAGATTTACAAATGCCATTAAAAGCAAAGGGTTAGAGAAATGCAGGAACACGAAAATAAACATTTACTACTAACTATAGAAAGTAAAATAATAACATTTAACTTGCATCCTTATTGTGCAAAGTTTAGCCAGCCGGCAAAGTCACCGCTAGGGCCATCTCGGAGACACTCGTCAAACTACCAAGGTCACGTGTCTTCAAATATTCAACTAGTGCTGGGAACAAACTTCGACATGGTTTGAACTCAGGGGGATTGTGTTGTTTTGGTTTTTTTGTATGAAGTATTTGTTTGGAATCGTGAGCCCATATGTGCTGAATTCATTCAGCGCAACACCTATGGGAATATCGCGTTACAAATGGTTTATATGCAGCTAGCTATACTGGATATTTTAAAGAAAAAGCACTCACATTGCATCTTCATGGCTAGTTTCCACGATGTGTCCAACGCCATTATATTCTATGTTAGCTTTTATACTCTCCACCGCTTTAGCTGATATGTCATTGGCCACAATCTTCGTCAACCCTGGAATTTCCAGGGCATATCGAATACCTCTCAGGCCGGTAGCGGATAAGGCTTCCAGGATTGATATTCCAGCCGCCTCCTCAACAACTGGTTCTTCTGCTCCATTAGCTTTTTTCCAACTTGCCTTTTTGGGCTTTTGTGGTATTTTTTGGTATTCCTTTATGAATGTCCTGAGCACGGCTATGCTGAGGTCTCTATTAAACTCCTGAACGGGATTGTAAAATACGTTTTCCGATGTGAGAAGAACTTTAGCCTTTCCTTCATTTATTGTCTTATTTGTCGGGAGCTCGGCAGTTTCCATATCCGTCGTCATACTCATTCTTAACTGCTTAAATATCTACAAAAAAATATTAACTTTCGAATTTAATCGGTAAACTATAACGGTAACTATGTTTAAAAAAAGTTATGAATGTTATTACTTTATTATTCAAGCAACTTTTTGCAATCGACAGGTTATTCACCTTTAATGGGAACAAACTGCGTAAAATAAGCATTAAATTGTTTCAGGAATTTCGTAGGCAAAATTGGGATAGTTTCTAATCAAAGCAATTATTCTGCCCGGCAGAATAATACATTATATTCGATGAGGATATTTCGTTTCAGTTTTCATAACACGTTTTTCTGACAGCCAGTATCAGCAACGCAACGTCAGAGTAAAAATCATAGACCATGTAAAAATAAAGTCGCCGAAATAAAGCTAATGAGTGATATTTTTACCGGCACAACTAGATCATGGCGTAAGTACCATTAGAAAAATAACTCGGTAGTTTCTCATAAAAATTTCATTTCTTCTTCTTCTGATGTCCTCTCTTATCGGAGGTTGGCTATCATAATGAGCGTTAGGGCTATTTATCATAACAATTTTTAAGTAAGGTTGGCATCCTATAGATATTTCGGAAGATCTATCAAATTCCTACTGATATTCCGACAAACACGAAAAATATACCGAAATATTAAGGTCATGTCTTTGTTTGTTAAAACTAAACAATTTCAGTAGTAAAATTGACTGTAAAACATTCGATTTCATCGATTCTACGGTAGCATTTTGAATCTGGGAAAATGATTTGTAAATTTGGAACTTAATCATAGGCCCGGTATATTAGTTGCTCTGAGCTCAATGAGGTATTTACGTCCGTTGACTTACTTTATGCTAGAAGCACTGACAAGAAAACCCGACTGTTTCCATTACTAAGAATTACTAAAATACCGGGCCAATGTAAGATTGATATACCCACTGCTATAATGAACATGGCCAAATTCACAGACCTACCTACTTTTAAAACATTTTCGTCTTAATTCCTTATAATTTCCCTCGACTAGATAGGCCTTGAATAAATTCCACAATAGGCTAGCATCTTTCATTATGGATGGACCGGACACCATCATAAAACTTAGAGAGTTACCCATTATTTTAGAACGTCGGCATAATTTGACAAAGTACACTTCCACCCGAGGACAGCAATAAACCAAAATGACCTTATCGGCCCGCCAGACAATACGGGTCATAAAAATGACCCTCTAACGGACTAAACGATCTCACCCAAACCGTGGGACAAATTCTCATTGCATTAGTAAATATATTAAACGCTAGGCAATTCTTTCAATATTAATATAAACATTAGAATTAATTAACTATATATATAAGAACATTATTGTTCACTTAGATTGAGTTATTTTATAAGTGAGCCTGTGTTGAATATGTTTCTTATACCTAAATCATAGCCTTAGAGATAATTATGTTAAGTTGTGGAATGGGCCTAGCAGCGGCACCTAGCGGTTGACGTGTCTAGTGGTCGACACTACCGCCAGGGAATAGTTGCAACATTTCCGCCAAAAAGGAACAAGGAGAAATATATCTCTACGACAGATGATAACCAGCAACAGAAGGAGCTGGTCGTCAGGACAGTTGGGTTCAGAACCCCGGCTCAGGAGGTTGTCCAGCTTCCGCCCAGGAAGGTACCTATCTCCACCGCAGAAGGAAGTTCAATTCCTCCCTTCAGCGAACGGGGAGGGTTGACTCCACTACTCCAGCTCGGAAGATTGTCCCATCTCCGCCGTTAGGAGAGGCCGCTCAGGCCACGGGACAGTCGATTGTACGCTTCCGCCCAGGAAAACATCAGTTGTTGCTGACTTCCGGCTAGGAAGTTACATGTTACATTTGCAATCCTGATGTTCTGGAAAAGATGTCACTCTATGTCCCTGATAACTTCTCCAGAGCGAGACGACACAGGCTGTTTATTTTTCCTAGAGGCAGGACCAACCTACCAATGATCATGCCTCTGGGGAGAATGACCTCACTATTAAACCTTTCTTCTGAAATTGATATTTTTCAATGGAATCACAATCATTTCAAGAGCGAAATAAAAGTATTCTTTAGCACCTGTCATTATTAATGTACCTATATTATTAATGTATTACGCTATTAACTACAAATTGGAAAATGTAATTGGATATATATGTTAACTGTTAATTTAAAATTCAAAACTCTGATAAGTGTGTAACACATATTGTTAACAAACTATAATGTAATGTGCTTTTGTCATTGGAATATTTCTGTAAATGTACATTTAAAATAAAATAAATAAATAAATGTCTCCGCCTTTCGGAGACCAGCCACAGAGACGCGAGAACTCTAGATAGTCATCAGAAAAGGGAGGTGCCTTTGAACTTTTGTTAAAATCCTCCCTTTGCCCAGTAAAATTAATTTTATGAATACGTAATTTTACGAAGAGTTCAGCACTTGAACATCTAATTTTAACGACCTTTTGTACCTAGTTAAGATTAACTTTAGTTAAGACTAACCCCTCGAATAGAGGAATAAATGACTTATCGTAATACATAAAGTGATTTTTAGTTCCAACCTTTTTGCGTTATTCCGTGAGATATTATGAACCCACCACATAAGTAACAGCATAATGCTTAGTGCACACAGCATAAGATAATATCATAATATATATGTGGGCAATACGAGAGTACCCCCCCACATATATATTATCTTATGCTGTGTGTACTAAGCATAACAAGTTCATTCTAGCGCTTTCTAAAAAATTGTCGAAGACCTACCGACATTACTTTGTCGCTAATCACACGAATTTTTCATATCCTGGCTATGTTTTTCGTTTTTCTTACATGGCACCACTATTAATAAGTGACATTTCTTAAATCTTAGGCCTCGTGGTGAATGGCTATGTTGTTTTAAAAATATATTGTTATTTTATCATACGTGTTATTTTGATCATAAATTTTCAAAAATGGATATTGTCGCAGGTGTATTAGAAAAAGAGTTACAGCGCCTGGAGAAATATAAATCTATCAATGTCGAGAAGCATTTAAATCTCGAATTTGATTTAGGAACCCTCCTTGCAACAGATCCCAACGATTTGGATTTAAAAAAAATAGAGTGAGTACATTATTTAAAATAGTAATGAAACAAGGTACAAACCTGTAAAAAAGGTTTCTTTAAGATTATGTTTGTGTCAGTCAGTGTTTCACCATTATTATTATAGGTTATGTTAACAAAAACAATGTGTTTGCCAATCTCATTTGCCACGGTGTCATTCGTAACGCTCTCGTTTTTCTTACAGAAATGAACGGGATGATTATATTTTAAATTTAACACGAGACAACACACAATTATTATTTAACAAAATATGGGAGCTGCCCACGGAGCGGTTGGATGAGACCATCGTGGTGACGCTGCCCGAACCCACCTTCGTATTGCCCCGCTCGCAGAGGGTGCCCAAGCCGCGCCCTCTGACCAAGTGGCAGCAGTTTGCCAAGGACAAGGGCATCACCAAAACCAAGAAGGACAAAGCCACATGGGATGAAACATTACAGAAATGGGTTCCACTTTATGGGTGAGCATTCACTTTTGTTCTGTTGTCAAAAGTGTCAATAAAATTCACCTGAAATAGCTTGATCATTATGTATTATTTGTCATAACAGTTTTATTTGACAAATACCCTTTTCAGTCAGGCCCGACTAAATTAGTTTAAAAAAAAAGGTTAATTCTCATTTTATGACAGCACCTAATGTACAAGGTGCGTAATATCACCACGGTTATTCAATCTATACATGGATAAATGTATGTAAGAATTGAAAGGCGAGCGAAAATGCGTAATCTGAAAGAATGTTACCTGTTGTATGCGGATGATGCTGTGCTGATTGCTAACAGCATGGAAGGTCAACAGTCTCATATCTAGGATGAACGAATTATGCATTAAGAATGAGTTAATAATTAATGTAAATAACTAATAAGTCATGGTGTTTGAAAGAGAGAGTAAAAATAAAAACAGTGTGCAATATAGTTGTTAATGATGAATACTTGAAGCTGATGGATGAGCTGATGTGTTAAGGAAGTATGTTTACGAGAGATGGAAAGGCTGATAGGGATATTAAAAGAACAGTAAATTCAGGAAACTCTATAAATGGAGGACTGGACGCAGTTGGGGTTAACAAAAAAATGCCCAAAGAAGCGAAGCTAGCAGTCCATAATGGAGTGCTGATATCAACCCTGATGTATGACTGTGGGGCATGAAAACAAGATACCCGAGACGTATGTGTGATAAAACATGTATGACCATATGAAAAATGTTGAGATTCACAAAGAATGTAAGGCTGATGTGAGCGTGATGAGTAAGATTAAGAAAGTGACGCTTAGATGGTTAGGGCATGTGGAGTGGATGAATGAAGAAAGGAGTGTTAGGAGACTATGATGCTAATGTGAATGGAAGAAGAAGCCGGGAATGCCCGAGGAAGACATGGCACGATCAAATGAACCAAATACTTGAGTCAGGCCATGTCAAGAGTCAGAATAACAGAAGAGTATCCGTGAATAAAGCAAGGAGTGCTTGCCAACACCGAGTTGTTTGGCGGTCCGTCCTCTCTGCCCACCTCTACAGTGAAACGTTCTGATGAATAGTAGTTAGTTACTTTACAGATTTTCATACAAAAAAAATTGTGAAACTTTATTTTCATATGTATGGGAAAAAAGAAAAACGAATGCGGCGGTTAGGAACTTTACTATTTGAAAAGATAAAAATGTTCTTATGATGAATAAGATTCATCATGAAAGTTCTTCTTAGGATACATTTAGATTTAACCTTTGGAACGCCGAGCTCCCGTGATGTAATGCTGTGCTAAGAGTGAATTTGCTTGTGGCTGTGCTGTGTAAAATAGACTCAGCCCGCCTGAGTCAATTTTCGTATTAACTTGTTATTTTTGCAAAATGTTTTTGTAAATTGTTTCGTCTTACCAGATATTGTGTTGACGGCCTCCATGGTCGAGGGGTAAGGCTCTCGACTACGAATCCGAAGGTCGCGGGTTCAAATCCCGGCGTGCGCAAGTAATTTTTATTTAATTAATTTGTGTTGTTTCACAATTAATTCATTTAAAAATAATATATGGTATATTTGCGCACGTTCCAGAGTGGAAGATACTCTCAGTATCGCCCTGGTGAAAGACCACCATTCAGAATTGAAACGTTGCTTGAAATGGCTTTTAGCCGTGTTTGGTGACCAGATCTGAATAGCCAGGTATTTCCCCTATTCATCACCTTCCTCTCCCCCTTCTCCTTCCCCTCCCCAATACCTTCAGCCTCACAACATTCCCCAATTGGGAACGCCATAGTCTCACTGGCTCCAGACGGTTGGGAGCAGTTTGGGACTCTTGTGAGGTATTCATGTAAAAAAAAAAAAAAATATACATATTTATAAAGATTGTATGTATGTACATAAGTAGTTTCCCCAGAATAGCCACTTATATTCAGAGAAATGATTTATTGACATTGTCGATCAGATATGTCAGTGTTCAACAGATACAAAATTTGTGTTTCCAATGGGTAATTCCGGCGTACTAAAAGTTAAGCGCACTTGAGCTGAACTGTCACGTAACTGCACTATATCCTCTTCGGGCCCTCGGTATCATATACGATACTCAAGATCTATTTCATAAATATTAAATGTACTGACATGCCTACTTTATCTGATACCTCGGGTCTGGATTGATAAACATTATCAGCAAAGAATATTTATGAAATAGATCTTGAGTATCGTATATGATACCGAGGGCCTGAAGAGGATTCACTGCCAATTGACGGCCTCCGTGGTTGAGTGGTTACGATCCTCGGCTACGAATTCGGAGATTGCGGGTTCAAATCTCGGCGTGCGCAAGTAAATTTTATTTGATTAATTTGTGTTTAACAATTTATTAATTTAAAATTAATATATACGTAATATATTAGCAGCATGTTCCAGTGTGGTAGATACTTTCAGTTTCGCTCTGGTGAAAGACCACCATTCAGAATTGAAACATTGTCTGAAATGGCTTTACCCGTGTTTGGTAACTGGATCTGAATTGCCAATACTTTCCCATCTTTCTCTTTCCCATCTCTTTCCACTTCCCGCTGACTTCACCCTCACAATATACTCCAATTGAGGATACCATAGTCTCACTGCCTTCAGACGATTGGGAGCAGTTGGAACTCTTGTGCGGTGCCTGCATAAAAAAATTAAGTGTTTTTATTATTTTAATGTAATGATTTTTGCCAGATAGTGTTGATTTCACACTCGGTCATTAATAATTTCCAATCAATATTATTTATCTTTCCGTGTTCAGGTACAAGCGTGCTGCCGCTCAGAAGGACAAGGACTGGCTGATCGAGGTGCCGCAGAACGTGGACCCCATGAAGGACATGTTCGCTGCCAAGGCGGACGTCAAGAGCGAGAAGGTGGCCAAGAACGAGCTGCAGCGACTGAAGAATATTGCCCGCGCTACCAAGGTCAAGATCCCCCGCATCGGGCTTCCCGTCACTTCGGATAAGGCCACGGCTAACCAGGTCAGTTGCAGCTAATGCTGTCATGTTATCAAACTGTCAACCGTATGCTTCATAATTCTTCAATCGTCGTAAAAAAAAATCACATTCTCTGATAATATTGGGAGTATGCATAATTCGTGCGGTTTTCTAAGAGAGGGCGTTACTAGTACTATTTCGTGTCGTGTTCATCCGTGACTATATTCATTTGAAAGCTACTGTCATTGCGCATCTTTTTCAGTATATGTCATTTGGTTGAAGCGTAAACAACGATTTTTTCTATTCATTTGAAAATGTCGAACTTTGTGTCAGATAAAGTATTTTTAAAAGTGGCAATTTCGACTTAGAAGATGAAGAACGACCCGGACAGCCAAAAAAGTTTGAAGATGAAGAATTGGAGGCATTGCTCGATGAAGATGCTTGTCATTGGGAATTGATCAAACGCAAGAAGAACTTTCAAAAGCATTGGGATTCATCCAAAAGCTTGGAAATTGGGTGCCGTATGAATTGAAGCCAAAAGACGTCGAACGCCGATTCTGCATGTCGGAAATGTTGCTTGAACGCCACAAAAAGAAATCATTTTTGCATCGGATTGTCACTGGTGATGAAAAATGGATTCATTACGATAACCCCAAGCGCAAGAAATCGTATGTGAAGCCCGGCCAACCATCAACATCCACGGCAATGCCGAATATCCATGGCGCCAAGGTAATGCTCTGTATTTGGTGGGATCACAAGGGTGTGTTGTATTATGAACTGTTGAAATCGGGTCAGACGATCAAAGGGGACCTCTACCGAACACAATTGATTCGTTTGAAGAGAGCGATCGCGGAAAAACGACCAGAATATGTGAATAGACACAAATCCATAATTCTTCATCATGACAACGCTCGGCCACATGTTGCAAGACCGGTTAAAAACTATTTGGAAAACAGTGGGTGGGAAGTTCTACCTCACCCGCCTTATAGCCCAGACATGACCTCTTCTGATTACTACTTGTTCAGACTTGTTCGTAGCTTCCCATGGACAATACTTTGAACATTGAATGTATAACCATTTTTTCACAATAAAGCCTTAATTTTCGAAAAAAAAACCGCACGAATTAATGCATACTCCCAATAACAAATTTATGTTTGAATGTGCAAGGAAGAAGAATGAGTCTATTTTTTTTGTTTTCATTAAAGTGTGCTAAGTCATCCCCTAGTTACAAATCTTGCGCCCTTGGGCTGATTTTCACGAAAATGGTGCTATAAAATTAATCCAATTGTTATCTTCTATCTATTATATAAAGAAGAATGTCCCGGGCGGGCGGTGTGTTTGTTTTGTATACAAATCTACAGTTTTATTTCGAGCTTGATGAAATTTTACACACTTGACCTTTGAAACAAGAGGAAGGTCACTGTCTACGTGGGATTTCGAAAAACCATCCGGTTCCCCATTTCCCACCCTTTAAAGCAAAATTTTGGTACTTGATTAAATTTTGCACACCTTACGTTCAAAATATGAGAAAAACTTCTGGGTAGGGGTGACACATCACATCCTCAGAACTTTCCTCCAAACCACTTGTACCTGAGCAACGTCGGGTACTTCAGTTAGTTATTATAATACTTGCAAAGTAAGGAAAAATTAGATGGGTTCTAATTTATTTTATGAAATTTCACTGAAGCGTAGGACATAATATATGTATTATGATGCGATTCATTATCTGTAGAAACATGGCACAGAAAAGGTTGAGGATGCCTACAGCTTTTCTTAGTTTATTTTTTCCTTTTGTACGAGTACATTACATTTTGAATATTAGCAAAAAGAAAGCAATCCTCAGCCCATTTACCAGTGGCGTGACAGACAGACCATAAAACTATTTTTACCCCAAAAAAAAAAAAAAATAGATTGGGTTAAGTTGAAAGTATGAAACATTATTTTCATTCTTATCTTAATGTTTCAAAGACCCAACATGTCTGATTAAGTCAAAATCGAAAAAAAAATCGAAATGACAATCTAGTCTCCTTCAAAGTAAGCAATCTTCCCAACAAGCCTACCACTGATATGCTTGGTGTAACCCTAAGTGACCAGCCCGGGTATGGGGGCTCCAACGAAGACAGAGTAAAGTTAGCCTGTCAGAGGCCGGGCATACTGTATAGGGGCCTGCAGATACTTTAGTAGTACACAGCTGCTGATCATACAAATCACTTGTGCGCCCCACTGTTGGATTTGGTAGCCACCTCTGGTCTGGAGCCCCAAAGTAACTAAAAAAAACCCTTGACTGCAGAAATGGGCAGTCCGTTTGATAGATTCCCCTATCTAAACAAACGGATTGCAATCTTTAGAGCACAGGCGTCGGATGGGAATGCTGTTCTTGTTCTACCGGTATTTCAATGGAAGATGCTCTGAGGAACTAGCATCATTGATTCATTTGGCACCGATGCATAGTCGGGCTACACTCCACGGTTGAAATTTGTCACATGTGAATATGTCATTTCTATGACTCGTTATTGAGTTCAACAACCCGGCTGTGGAACGATTTGTCGGTTTCCTCCCTCCTACAACATGGGTCTTTTCAGACCCGCATTATAAGGTCCAAACTTGAGTATGTTTCTGCTGTATGGGCCCCATACCAAAAAAAGTATGTAGAAATGTTAGAACAAATTCAATAAAGATTTCTCCGATATCTATATATGGGAATGCACGATGAGTACTTGAAATTTATGCACCATGAAGATTTGCTCTCGACGCACTACCAAAGTCTCCAGTCAAGAAGGAGTGGGGCCCTTACAGTAACGGCGTATAAAATTATACATAATTTGATAAGCAGTCCATACCACTTGGAATGCATGCCATAAGCTGTTTGTACCAAACAACTACTGTCAGGGGTGGGACCACGATCTGATACGCAAACCACATGGTAGAACAGACGTGTTAGCTCAGCACAGGATGCCAAGGGCATGGTGCTGCCAAGGATGCCAAGGTAATGAGTATGGTGCTGCTAAATAACATCTCTTGATATTTTCAACACAAACCTTGAGAGTTTCGAGACACATACAAAAAATGTATTTTAATTCTTGTCATTCCATATTGTTTTGTTCGTGTGTAGAGTAGACACAAAAATAAAATCAAAAAAAGATTTAGTGATAAAAATATTAATGATTCAAAAATTTGAGATAAATTGCATATGACATGAGCCTAGTTTAATTGTCATTAAAACCCAAAAATCCATGTAACGTAATACAAAACAGGACAACAAATAAAGAAAAGTTGAACAAATTTAAAAATAATAAATTGAATGAACAATATATACATATTCCAATATGCATTAAAATGGCTATGTTTTTATTCTCCAGTTGGCAACAGCAGTCACCGTTGCCCGCTCGGCCACAGCGTCAGTGGGCAAGTTCCAGCCGCGTCTGCCCAAGGAGCAGGATGCGCGAGGCCGCGGAGTGGCTGAACTGGTTGGCAACGAGCGCAAACGTAAGGCTGCACCGCCAGATCTGGACACAGAGCGCAAGAATAATCTTAACCTGGTGGACGGCCTATCCAGAAAGACACCCCGCATCGACATGGATCTGGCAGTCTCCAAACAACTGAGACAAGAACAACAAGAGTGAGTATACTTTCATATCTAATTTATTTCACATTATTATACACTTCATCAAGATGGTGTAATAACTTTAACTGGAACTAAATTTATTCATTACTATGGCAACACTGATTTTAAAACAAAGTATAGTAAATTCATACGTGAGGTTATGATTAACTCTCGAATACGACGGCTTGATATTATTGAACAGAAAAATTTTGACTTGTATTTGCTAAATGTGCGCTACTATTTATGTAAAATTTTTCCTCTCAATGCAAACTTGGTATGCCATAGATTCAATGCAGTTGACCGAGTATTTATCTAATAAAACTTTTTGTGTTCTCAGGAGATCAGAAGAGAAGCGAAATGAGAAGCCTAAGGCCGGGCGCAAGAAGCCAGGCAAGGGAGGAAAGAAGGCTTTCGTGAAGAAGGCCGGAGCCAAGCCGGTGGCAGGCAAGGGACAGAGGAATCCCACTAAGAGGAACGTTGGAAGGAAACGGAGATAAATTTTGCTGGAGGTGTCTTTGTTATAATAAATATTTAAGAACAATGCTGCTATTTTCTTTTTTTTTTTTCCGTATTCCTCATTCATTTATCACTGAATCAATTGAAGAATATTACATTATTTATCAGCCACTGACGTCAGAATTAATATACTTGCCCTAAGTACGATTTCGACGGCTGTAGGCAAAGGTCATGTGACAACCCATTTTGACACCAGCTTAGTTCACCACCGTCCACGTTTATTTCGCATGACTTTGATTGCGGTAAGCAAATTACAAAACATTTATAAAAAGAGTCATACTAAATATTCATTAGGTTTTTGTCAACAAGCCGAACCTTTTTACTTAATTGCTTATTTATTTTTCATAATGTTTTACAAAAATTGCAAAAAATACCTGGGGTACCCCATTCTAAAGTCACATTGCTGTTTTACTTAAATTGGCAGCATGCCTAGCTCACCCCCCCCCCCCCGTCCCTCTTATTTTGGTTTCTTCCCCTTGCATGTTAGTGCATCTCTATATGTTATTAGCTTTGTGTTGCTGGTTGATAGCCCATCATTAATGACAATGAAAATAAGAAATTTATTCAAGCAATAAATTTGGGCAACCTCAATGACATTACAAATAACTGTGAAAGTTGTATGTACGCATTTCACAATATTGAAAATTCTCAAAATTCATACATAATTTCCATACCCTCCAAAGCTGTTTATAATACCTTGCGAAATTTTACATTTTAAACACAAATTCCAAGTAAAAAGTAAATTTATTGTGCATACCACTCAATCAATGGCGTGCAGTTCATAAAAGCTGAAAAGCTGTGCCTACCTTAAGAAAATATTTTGACATAAAAACTCCTACCACCCTTGATCATAAAGCAATGCATGCCACTGCTCTCAACATACATAAAATAAAAGCATTTTAATCTCCCAAAACACTAGAAAAGCGCTCAGGAATAAGATGTTTGCCTTGCTTCTTTCCAACATCTTATATCATGCCACAGTTTAAGCATTCTGCCATGTCTAAATTGAGAACAAAAATACAGGCATAATATGTGTCAAACATGATTTATTTTCAATAAATACAGAAGCATTTTCTACATACATAATATGTAAATACATAAAAGGTAAATTTTAAAAGTAGAGTACACATCTTTATTATATGTATTGCTCTTATCACGTAGAAGTAAGCGTCCTATGGGTCTACATTAGTTTATATTCAAACTATGGTTGTATTAACCTACAAGTCTTTTCACAGATAAACATGGCGTAACATTACGTTGTAAAGTTCATCAAAACATAAATACAAATCTAGGTCTTTGGCATTCCTACACTATTCTGACAATGTATTCTTAAATATAAATTACATTGACGTTTTATTAAATATTCCACAGTTCGGATAACTTCCATTCGTGTTTCAAGCACCTTGTGTAACAAGTAAAGGACAAGCTACTTTTCGTAACTATCGTAATACATATCTGCTAATGTACAGTTCAAACCATTAACACTACTACAGTCACTAAGAATATGAATCTACTTATATAAATCCTCTACTGGTTTATACACCCCAGCTGTATGAAGAATGTCCCTGGCCTAGGTAGGTTAGGTTGGCACCTAATACCCACCGCACTAAACTAAAGCACTGACCCTCGGAGGGTAGCGAAGTGCAGTACCTGGTTAACTGATTGTTGTTTTCAATCAAGATTCTTCTCTCTGACTAGATTTAAGATGAAGATGGGTTTGGATTGCACAAGTTTCTTAGGCTTAGTTGAATGTTAGATTTTTCATTTCATCAAAATGAATATGTACCTACAATCTACATGCATATAAACGTTTGCACACTGTGTATAAAAAGCACACTGAAGGAAAACAATGCTTGCTTTTACACTTAAAAATGATTGTAAATTTACATAAAAGAAAACAGCTTTAGCAGCAATAAAAGCAAGTACCGAATTAGAATGGAATCATTTTTGGATGAAATCAAACGGAAACTGTACAAAACATACTCCGGTTTGCTTGGTTCAGCTAGAATATTATATGCAGGGAAAATAGCTCACGATCGATAAGTTCTTAAATGTAAGAACATGAAATATAAAAATATTTATCTTAAAGTTATTCGAAAAATATACTCCAGTTAACATAAAAAATGGCTAAATATGTACTGTATTACAAAATCTGCAATAGGAATTCTGGTAATCAGAAAAACCACCATTGACTAATTCAGAATATTGAGCAGATGCGATATACCCTGCGTAGGTGTGTGTAGTGAGTACTTCAAAGAGTTTAAATATATTAACCTCCTCGGTGAACTGTGTGTGCTGATCCTTACACGAAAATATATGACCAGTTTTATGGAATGAAGAACAACAGTGGGTAAGTGAATAAAATATTAAATACTACATAAAACTAAAGAAATACATTTTTTTTGCTATTCATGTCATGTATGTAACTGCACAATGTTTGTACCTACCAATAGAATCATGGAGATTCTATTGTAATACATAATATTTTGAATAAAAATTATATCAATAACTAACGTCAATTAGTTTGTCAAATATTTATTTAAACTTTACTTACTTTCAAACTGTAATACATACAACTAATGGATAACTGGCGTAGCCCACTCAGTATACCACAAATTAGTTAAATTTTTTTTTTATAAAAACAACATTTTTCATTATAATTAATCAAAGGTTAAAATTAATAGAATCCTATAAATCGAGTCTTATTTCCAGTGTTTAATCACTTATATTTAAGTTTATCAAACAAGGAGGTAAATTGGCACAAATATATGTAATTACATAAATTAGTAAGGACTAGGATAACGGATAAAGATTTCACCTTAAAAATATTAAAACTTTTTCATCTCAGATACCTCCTGCTTAAGAACTCATTCTTGCTGACGCTAGGATATTCTTCCATCGCACAGCTATTATACTTACTGGCCCTTCAACTTACACAACCAAATATTGGACAAGTTAGTTTCCAACGGCGGCAACTCTTCTATCGTTCGTCTATCACAGTACATATTTGCATGTACTAGAGATGATCCTAAATGTCACATCTTCGTCAGGCGGTTACCCCGCACATTCGCTCACCGGACCTCACAGAAACACATTATGCGGGCAATTGTGATTTGCATCTGTTAAATGTCCCATCAGTTCTGACAAAAGGATGGGAGACTTTTTTCATCTCTAGTAAAATACGCACAGTTTAACGAATTTCAATTTTTTTTAAATGTGTCAAAAGATGTACACAAGTTGGCTGGACTGGTAAAAGATGGGGTCCCACGGCCTGTCTAAACATAGGCCAAGCCAGATAACAAGGCCCGCTCGCGCCGCCCTATTTGAAGTTACCGACTTGCGGAGGATCGGATGGATGATGACAGGCCACAACGGACGAGACTGTTCCCACTGCCCGTCGGCCTGTCCTGATGCGGCCTGGTCTGTCATAAAACGGACTGTGGAACCCTAGCATAAGATAGTATGTATCACCCAATCAAAACAATGGAAATGAATCTCCTAACAGGATGATTAGCTGTTCCCTGCGAAAACTTAATTTTTAAATATTGGCAGTTTCAGCAGTCCAGCGACAATAAAAAAAGCAATTACATTGACATTTCAAAATTTACTTGGATCCCTCGTTTTTCCAGCAGCGATCACACACAATGTAGTTGTCGGAAGTGGCATCATGCTTCGCCTTATCGTGGCAGACAATGTGCACCAGCTTCAGGTTTTCAGTGGTGAAGAGTTCCTTGTAGTACCAGTTGGCAGATACATGGCCAGCACCCACCCGCTGTCCGCAGCTGTAACACTTCTCCTTCACCTTCTGCACGAGCTCCAGGGCGCGCAGCACACTGGGGACTATACTACGGGAGAGCTCTATTCTGTGGTCCAGGTTCCAGGTCTGGAAGAGGATTCGCTCCTCGCGACTCCGATACGGATTGATGAAGTGCGAATCGGAATACTTGCATTGCTCCCGGTTCCACAGTCCACCGCACTCGAATAGTCCGTCCTCGTTACAAAGTCTTTCACTTTCTTTTGAGCTTCGATCGAAATATCTTCCATTGTACTCATTCATGTCCAACATGTTTCGCAAAGCTTTGAGGAAGAGATTTATTTCTGTTTTGACATCACTGTTCTGCGAGGTGTATAGATCTGAGCTGATCAGTAAATGCTTCACTTTGTAGAAGTATCCCTTCATTCTATCCTTTGCTTTCCTGTTCATTACCGCCTCTTTGGTTTTATCGTTGGTTTCTATTCCTAAAAAGATAAAGCACAATTATTGTAGTCATTTAAAGACGACTTTACATATACTAGAATTAATATTTTGGCTGTAAATTGGGTTTTTGTAAATTTTTAACTATGTAAGGAACACACTGTGGGAGTAATTTTAAGACGATGACCTCTGAGTGGGGTTATAAAATCAAAAAGTTTATTATAGTAAAGTGCACTTAAGGCGAAATATTACAAAACTGCACTCTAAAAATGCATTCTATTGTTATTAAGGGTTCCATGATAATTCACCACACGTATGAATCAACACACTTTTTAATTAGTTTAGGTTAGATTAGGTTTTCGGGTAATTTTAATTTTATTTCATACTTTTAAGAGGAACGGTTCCGAGGCCTGTTTCATTCAAAACTTTAAATATTAAAATAAGCATTATGGTGGACTTTAAATTAAATTTAAAATGACCAATTTACTTTGGAACAAAAATTTACCATACGTAATTTAAAATATCGACCCGAAAAAAGCTTTTTTTTTTTTAAATGTTTTGTTTTTGTATTTTTATTTACGTAATCATATTTACATACCAAATATGACAATTTAAAAAAAAAATACAATAAACCCGCAAATAATTTTCTAAGTTGCCTCTAAAATTATGAAAAAAAAAATTTCATGGCCTAAACAAAAATAAATAAAATACTTCCTATGAGTACTAGATATTTACTAAACCATTAATTAAAAAAAAATGTCATTCAGTTTGAATGGGTATTTTGGCCTCAAATCCAAAATTAAGTTATATGAAAGAGGCAGCGCAGCCATTCCTCTTAATGACTTCATATCACAGTATGCTGATTCATACGTGTGTTAAATTATCCGGTCACCATTATTAAGACTGCTACCGGTAGCAAATAATAAAGGATACAAATAATATCAATAATTCTAACGATATCAGCTCCTGAACATAACATATGGACAATACAAAGCAGAGGTAACGAAATAATCAGTAAAGCGGATAGGGGCTCAACCGCAGTAGCCACCTCTAAAGCGGAGAAATAAGATTTAATACAATGTTCCCATGAACAGTATGATTTTTATAAGTCTCCTGTACTATGTCCTTCATCAAACTGAATTACATCCAACAGAAGTTGACACGAACCTTCAAACCACTGTGGATCACTGTTCCTGTCACTGGTGCGCACCTTTTCTTCGTCAGCCCCGTCTATGTATTCCTGGAGCTTCTTTAATTTCTCACCGATATTCTTAGTGAAGAACTCCTGGGCGTGTTGACCAGCCTTTAAGTACTCGTGTTTAGTGGATCGGATTAGGTCATACAAATGTTCAAAATCTGAAAAATATTCAAAAATTGATATTTCACGAATAGTCACATTTAATATCGCAAAACTATTATTTCCTTAGTTATCATGAATAGTGAAATTTCCACATTCTAACTGTTAAAAAGTATATACATGTATCTAAATTTGAGAATATTTTGATAGAAAGCAGTCACTTTGTGGTTAGACATATTTAATGAAAATAAAACAATAACTTTGTTTATAACCACGAGAATTTTATTTAATTTTATTACGACCGACCGGTTTCGCTTAACATAAGCATCTTCAGGGTACAAAAATTAAACTGATCAAAAATACATAGTGTGTGTTTATATATACAAAATAGAATAAGACAGAACATAACATAGAACAAAGAAAAAATGAGATAGCATATATTAATATTTTTGTTTCAACACCACTTTGTTAGATATATAAACCAACCGGTGCTTGAACGGAGTAAGTTATTCTGAATTCACTTTGCATCTAATTGATACAGATCACTCTTTCCAGAAATCTTCTATGGAATACATGTATTCCATAGAAATGGGATAGGTCTACGCCTAGATAATTTGGAAGCCCATGAAATAAATAAATCTCTAAAAATGAGTAAAATCAACTTACTTAATAAGCAATTAGATTTACCGAGTAGCCCAATTTTAAACATGTTCCCCTTCCACTGCCCTACTCCCACTCCCACCCCGTCTCTTACCTACCCCCCACCAAAGTTGATGTGCCCATTCTATGTTTTCTTCAAATATTGTAATTCTGTTTTAATTTAGCATGTATTTATTCAACCCTGAAGAAGGTTCAGGTCGAGCCGAAACCCGTTGGTTTATGTGTCTAATAAAGTGGTGTTAAAACAATTTATTTTTCAAATTTAATTATATTTTTTCCATAGTTATTGCTTCATGTCAAAGTTCATATATACATCTATAGAACATCGTCATCATAAATAGCGCAAATACTTGAAAGATTCAGTGGTTATCAGATAACACTGGTCAACAAATTTTTTAAAAATGTTTGTCCCTTCAATAAAAGTTGAATATTTAGAAGAAGGCTGTACTTCCAATAGGTAAAATAATAATAAAAATAGTGTCATAAGTAGAGTTTTTTTTTATTTATGAGCTTGTCAAATATGCTATGCAACGTCACAAAATCCCTAGTAGCCTAGTACTGAGGTCAATATTATTTATTAATCTTTAGGTATATTTGTTTGGCAGTTAGCTTGCGCTTGTGTACATTTGTGGAATCTTTTTGTATCCAGCAGTAATCTGCAAGCATTGATGGACTCGATTTTCCTTGATACCGCTTTTCCATACAGGCTATATCCTGATGAAGATGCTCACTGTGCTCCTCACTTATGCTACCCAAGTTATTAGAAAATCCAATTGAGAATACAAAAAAATTATTTTAATAGACATGTTGCACCCCGTATTTCCATAGGCTGTAATTAGATCAGTGACAATCTTGACATAGTCTTTGTGTTTCCATAGGCTGTAATTAGATCAGTGACAATCTTGACATAGTCTTTGTGTTTCCATAGGCTGTAATTAGATCAGTGACAATCTTGACGTAGTCTTTGTGTTTTCATAGGCTGTAATTAGATCAGTGACAATCTTGACGTAGTCTTTGTGTTTTCATAGGCTGTAATTAGATCAGTGACAATCTTGACGTAGTCTTTGTGTTTTCATAGGCTGTAATTAGATCAGTGACAATCTTGACGTAGTCTTTGTGTTTTCATAGGCTGTAATTAGATCAGTGACAATCTTGACATAGTCTTTGTGTTTTCATAGGCTGTAATTAGATCAGTGACAATCTTGACGTAGTCTTTGTGTTTTCATAGGCTGTAATTAGATCAGTGACAATCTTGACGTAGTCTTTGTGTTTTCATAGGCTGTAATTAGATCAGTGACGATCTTGATGTAGTCTTTGTGTTTTCATAGGCTGTAATTAGATCAGTGACAATCTTGATGTAGTCTTCATGTTTTCATAAGCTATAATTAGATCAGTGACAATAGAGTTGAAAGCTGACCAAAACTGTTGATCTTTAAAAATCTCTTATTTGCGGTCCTACAAAGATTCCTTATTTTATTTTAGCATCACTTATCCTTGGAAACATTCCTTTAAGTACTTTAAACATAATTTCACTGGTGGTGTTGGAACCGGTAAAGTTTCGAAAAAAAGACAGGCTGCATAGCTGACTCGGTGGACTGTTAGTATAATCGATATGTTTCATTTTCTTTTTTGACACTCTAGATATATTATTTACGCAAAAATAGCAATCACTAATGTGAAACCTTTGGCACTCTTCAAATCATCGAAATCGCAAAGGATATTGATTTGTGCAATCCTTTGGCACTCTTCAAATCATCGGAATCGCAAAGGATATTGATTTGTGCAATCCTTTAACCATCCTCTGAGAGTCCGTGTGCATCAAACACAGCTTATGTGAGGCGCCCATGGTTTATCCGCACCACCTACTTTGGGCTCAATACACGGTTCGTATGATTTTGTTATCTAGGGAAGTCATTTTTTCCTTTGCGATTAAAATTTTCCTTTGATTTTCCTTAGGGTAAATTCACTGCATATATAACAATATTTCTACACATTCGAGGCATTTTTCAATACAAATTTTAGGTAATTTTTTCGCAGAAACACAATGCTCACTTTAAAAGACACGAATAAAAATGACAGTTTTGACACAAACAAGTGCAATAATACACAACTGGGTTGCACTGTTATGCTATTTTTCACCAATAATATATTACAAAACAAGAAATCCGAATCCCTCCAAAACATCATGTGCTACAAAAAATATAATGGATATTTTCGAAATCAACACACAACTTGGCATTAAAACCAGATATCTTCATTAAAGGGACCAAAAATGTGTTGACAATTTTTTTAATCAGAAATACCTGTTTTCATGGTTTCCTCCGGAAGGACGACGACCAGGAGGGTTTGCGCCGGGAGGGTTCTGAAGTAATCATCGTCGTCTACCAGAGTTCCATCTTCCGCCACATGACATTTGCAGGCCTGCCATTTATCCTTGACCTGGAAATGACCCAGTTCTCAATAAGTTCAAGGGCATCTTTTTTCCAAGGTCGAAAATAGAAGTACGTCATATCGGGAAACCAGTCCCCAAACATATAACATGAGTTTTAAATAACGAAAGAGACTATAAAATAAAACCCACATACCATAAGTTTATCGCATGATTTTTTGAGAAGTTCATTTAAAGATTCAGCGGCCACCCCAATTTTCTTGTCTCTACATAGATTTGTAACTTTAAGACCCTTTTTAGCCATTTCTAATGCTATTTTATTTCAGAATACACCAACTATGCACTAGTTGAAACAACGGCACACTAACATCTCCCTTTGTTGAATATCTGTCACAAACGTAAACTTGGCCTTGACACTTGACATACCTATTGTTTACATTTCTATGGTTAATTCATACGTCAAAAAAACTCTTTTTTTTTTACGGGATTTTAAGACCGGTACTTGACCGAATAGATGACATTTTTATTTCCTGATACAGAAAACAACTTGATGTACACATAACTAATGACCGAATTCAGAGACATACTTATTTTTTAAACATGTGCATTTCAGTTCCTAATAACTCCCTCTGACTAGACAGGTCTTGAACAAATTGCAGAAAGGCTAGCCGCGTGCATTTTGTTAGGACCGGAAACTATCGTAAAGCTTAGAGCACCCTTAACTACTAACATAGATACGTCGGTATAATTTTAACAAAGGGCAGTCGAGGGCAATAATAAACTGGCGGCCCGCCAAACAAAACGGATCATAAACCGACCCTTATTCGGATAGTAACGACCTCAGGAACCGTGGGAATATAACTAGGTAATGGGTGACGCTAGCGCTAGGAAACCGTTGCAAATTTTCCGCGAGACGGAACAAGGGAGAACTACATCTCGAGAGAGATGACCACCAGCCACAGACGGAGCTGGTCGTCGAGACAGTGAAGTTCAGAACCCCGGCTCGGGAGGTTGCCCCTTCTCCGCCCTTCAGAGAGGGCACCCAGGCCGCGGGAGTCGTCGAGCACGAGAGGAGATGACAACCAGCTACAGGAGGAGCTGGTCGTTAGTACAGTTGAGTTCAGAACCCCGGCTCAGGAGGTTGCCCCTTCTCCGCCCTTCGGAGAGGGCACCCAGCCCGCGGGAGTGGTTAAGACACGAGACAGATGACAACCAGTCACAGGAGGAGCTGGTCGTTGAGACAGTTAAGTTCAGAGCTCCGCCCCAGAAGGAAGCCCGATCTTCGCCCTTCGGAGATCTACCGTAGAGACCGCCTAGGCTCTGCACCGCGAGTCGACCCCATGCTTCTGCCCAGGAAGATACTGATCTTCGCCCTTCGGAGATCAAACCTTCGAACACCAGCTACCGGACTCTGGATACCCATGAATAAAGAGAAGTGTCTCTGAACTCTTATTATAATTCTTCCACCCTGTCACCCAGTGAATACTATACTTTCACATAGTATCAACACCTAAAGATAAAGACTTTTACGTAGGATAACTAAGACTTTCCCGTATAATTAAGCCAAGTGAATCTCTAGTTTTAAGACTCAACTTTCCCGTATAATTAAGCCAAGTGAATATCTAGTTTTAAGAATATAATTTTTTACGTAGATTTAAGCGAAGTGAATAGTTAATTTTAAGAACCAAGACTTCACGTAGAATTAAGTATTTGACTCTCTAATTGTAATTATATTTTGTACCTAATTAAGATTAACTTTACTTTAAGACTAACCCAACGATTATAAAAATAAACGACTTATTGTAGGGTCCGACATTTAAAGGTAACCAAAAATTGATGGCGCTGTTGTCGTTCAAAAGGTTTCAAATCGAATATGGATTATGGGCATAAAGTCCAAGCAAATATTCTGTATTATTTACTTTAAAATTATGCCAGAAAGCGAATTTACAGTTGTTGAAGATGTATTTTTTTTAAATTATTTACATTTTACAAAAGAAAATATTCATTGCAAAAAAGTCCTGATAAACTAATTCATTGTAGTTTGTCTAACGGGAGCTTGTTATTCAAAACTCAAAATTTATGGGCAAGGTTACAATATATATATATAAATAAAAAAAATAAAAACATATATAACAAACTTAAATTATAAATATTTCTCAAGAATCTTACTGAAAAATATTTCTCTATCTATATATTTTTACTTTATACAAACGGTGTTCATAAATGTGATTAAAAGGATGGAATGAGGAAAATATTAAATAAATACGTAATTTGTAGTAATTTAAAAAAATATTTATTAAAAAAAAAGAGAAAGTGTGAATAAGAGATCAAAATAAGAGTGCACTAGGTATAGAGTCCCACCAAAACACCAGAGTCCAGGGGGCACTGATTAAGTTAGAATTTGGAGCACATGCTCTAAGGATGAGAAGGAGGATACAATTTAATTAGGCGGTATACATGGCAGCCTAGAGCCAATGTGGAAATGAAGGATAGATGGGACTAAAGGAACGGATTGAGCGTTGGTTTTAATTTCGTGCTTCGTGCTCCTTCTTGTTTCCCTCTTTTTCTTGTTTCAGTTTCTAACTTCCTGTATTTATGTGTTGGTTTTTCTTCTCGTTGCTTCTCGCTTCTTCTTCTTGCTTCTCGTTTCCAGTTTCCCGATATTCATGCTACTCGCTTGCATTTTTCGATTCCAACTCAAAAAAAGAAATGCACAATCTAAATTATATTTAAAAACAAAACAACAAAAAAATTGACTTGAGTCGTTTTACTTCTGGACGTTTTTGTTTACAATAAACTGTCAAATTCAAACGTGAAGCATAACCTCAAATCTGTATGCACTTTTCTATAATTGTTTAAAAATCAGCATAAAACCACAAAAATATTGTTTAAATACGTACGAAATTGATAAAATTTGTCAACAGACCATAATACCTTCCCAGTCATTTCAGAAGTGCATTTGAAAATGTCCTCAAAGTTAGACAGGAGTTTCGTAACTTGAAATTCAGTTAAACGACGCCAGAATACATGGTAAATAACTTCTCTTATAGGGTTGTTTTTCTTCTTTTTTTTGTAGTAGGCTATTCTTTGTTTGATTCCATAAATAGCCATATCAGTTGATGAGGCGCTCTTGAAGCCGAATTGGCTATCCAGGGTAGAAAGTTTATCTTTTATAACCGTGAATAGGATTTTTCAAATAGTCTTTAGATCATTGTCGTCAAGGAGATTGGTTGGTAATTTCCCAATATCGATGCATACAGTTGATTGAATTTCAAGATTTTTATGATAACAGTTTGACTCGTGTTCATCGGCTTGTGCGTCTTGGAAGGGTGGAGTATAGGGCCGCTAGAATAATATAGATATGGTCTCCTGCGTACCTTATATGCTCAATATCTCAATGACGTTGTACCCTGGAGTTTTACCTAGGGCGATTTGCTTAATCACGTTTACAACCATTTCAGAAGTGGTATTCATAACCAGTTCATCATTGGTCGCAGGTGGACATGTTATTATAAATGGCTTCGTGGTATCTCCCCGATCCCCACTTAAAGAGAAAAATCTCTAAATTTGTTGGCTATTTTTTCATCCCCCGTGATGTTGTTGACGCATATTCGGTAGTTATTGTAGAGCTTATTATTGATTTTAGTTTATGGGTTTCAGTTTCTTCTTATTTTTATCGATGCTCGATATTTTGAAACTAGACACATCCGTGGGCCATAGGTTACCTACACGTGTGATATATCCTTTGCAATACCTATAAATGACCGAATTCACAGACATACTTAGTTTCTAAAATGTGCATTTCAAGTAATAATAATTCCCAGACTAGACCGGCCATAAAAAAATTGCACAAAGGCTAGCCGCGTATATTGTTGTTCAAGCCGGAAACCATTGTAAAGTATTACATCATAAGGGACCCAGATGTAAAGTCGGCATTATTTTACAAAAGGACAGCAATAAAACCTAAAAGGAAATAAGGGTGTAATAAATGAGCGGCCGCCAGACAGTACGGGTCATAAAAAGTTCCCTACAGATGGCCACAGGGAACAGAGCTCTCTAACAGTTGGCTTGAAGCTTCCACCCAGGAAGGTACCTATTCTTGCCCCTCGGAGAGGCCGCCTAGGTCCTCTGACGACAGTCAGTGTTACGCTTCCGTCCCAGAAGGAAGTACGATCTCCGCCTTTCAGAGATCTACTTGCAGAAGTCGCCCAGGCTCTCCACCGCGAGTGAGTTTTACGCTTCCGTCCCAGAAGGAAGTCTGGTCTTCGCCCTTCGGCGATCTACCGTAGAAGTTGCCCAGGCTCTGCACCGCGAGTCGAACCCCCGCTTCTGCCCAGGAAGTTACTGATTTTCGCCCTTCGGAGATCGAACCCCGGAGACCGCCCAGGCCTCTGATCATCGCCGCGTTTGAACCTACTCCCGATCCGGAGGTACTTGGATACCTAGTGCGAACGCGAGAACTCTGTATACCCAGCCGCTTTCTGGACCCTATATAGCCATCAGTAAAGGAAAGTGCCTCTGAACTCTCATACCATATAATTCTCCCACCTTATCACCCTGTGAATACTCTCGTAAAGACATTTACGTAGGATAACTAAAACTTTCCCGTATAATTAAGCCAACTGAATCTCTAGCTTTAAGAATCAACTTTCTCGTATAATTAAGCCAAGCGAATCTCTAGTTTTAAGAATACAAACTTTTACGTAGATTTTAACGAAGTTCAGAGTTAATTTTAAGTACAAAGACTTTATAAGTAGATTTAAGTACTTGACTATCTAGTTTTATTTGTAATTGTAAATACCTAAATTTGCTTTTCAGTTCCTAACCCTTTTGCGTTATTCCTATAATTATAATCCACTGCATTAATTAGCGTCTTATCACGTGGTCTGTTTAATTGCGAATTCTTGGTAAATTTCTCTGGTTTAAAATATTTACGCGGCTAATATATCATAGATAAATGTCAACTGTCACTGTCAGAGCTACAATTTAATATTTATGTTTGTTTTAAAACGAAATTAAAACAGAGTTCTGAACAACAACTCTTTTTTTAATAATAGAGGGAATACATATAAATAATAACGTAAGGATAGGCATCGTTTTGTTATAAATATTCATCTCAATGTTTCAAAACATTTCTCAAAATTGTATATTTTAGCATTGACTTGAACGGTCAAAATGTTCTTTACCTGAAACCGCCGAAGGAGGATGATGCTAACTAGTCGGCTTCATCTTTGTAATTGTTTACAATTCTTGATCATTCGTTTGCAGCGCCAAGCTTTTTCTTACCGTTGGAATAGATATTTTACATAGTTCTGAGATGTATGGGGGTTTACTATCTTAATATTTACGTGATATTTATCTTTATGACAATAATCATTGCAGTTAGCAGAATGAAACAGAAAATGACACGTGGAGCACTGGTTGTGATTGAAGGATGTGACCGTTCTGGTAAAACTAGCCAGTGCAATAAATTAGGTAAGTTTTTGGGTAAATATGCATATTATAAGCACGTCTTTTTCTTTTAGTTTTTTTTTTGTATTATTATTTAAAAAACCCCAAACTAAGAACCTAAAACCTATTTTATATTTAATTCAATATATAAGTTAGACATCAAGTAGGTTCTTAGTTTTGTTTTTTTTTTCGTAAATAAAAAAAAACCTAACCTAAAAGCTGTACGAAAACTTGAAACTTTATCAAGCTTTAAATGAATTAAAATGCCTGATTTTGCTTCTCCGGTGACTGAAATAGTTGTTCCTCCTTGTAATTAAACTAATAATAAGTGTTTTTCATTAATTTTGTGCGTATTAAGAAATACATGGTTATATGCATGTTTAATAGTTTTTGCATAGATTCATCAGATTTTCTTTTAGTGTTTTCTTATGCTTAATGTTACTACTCTTCTTTATTTCAGTATCTGCACTTCAGAAGCAAAATATTGATGCTAAATATATGAACTTTCCTGATAGAACTACAGCTATTGGACAAATTATACATCAGTATCTAGTTTCCAAGGTAAGTTGGTGGAGGTTCTTGGAATATTTAATTATTACCGCCCTATAGAGCTTTTACGTGAAATAGTTACAATATATAAGTATAACGGGATAATATAGTACCATACAGAACAATCAACCACTTTCAAGCAATATCGTTTTATGGTTATATTTTTATTTATTTATTACAAAAAATTACATAATTATAACATAATATATACATTATTTTTTTTACTTCTTATTTATCTACTCTCCATTAGTTGAGCTCCAGTAGCTCGTGGTTATGAGAGGAGTATTTACATACGTAATGAAAAAATAATAAAAAGGATTCAATATTAAAAACTTATTAGCACATTGATTTAGGAATATGCGTCTAGCGGGTATTATGACATTTCATTTGGTGCTGAGTATGGATTATATACACTGTAAATTATAAGAAAACCTCATGTAAATTCTCATGTTATTCGTTTGGCATCCGGTACGCCGGCCGGCTAGTCACTTGTACAAAGAAATTATAAGTATTGTTTCAGGAAAAAGGATATTTGTATCAGTATTATTCTGTATTTAAATTAGACGTAATTTGCCGCATCCAGTGAATTTACTTGAAAATACGTAGCAATCAATGTGTTAAATAACTACAAACGTAAATAAAAAAAAACAACAAAAAGAAAGCAATCACTTTGTGGCTTGACATTATAATTTAAATGAAAGAAATTTTTTTCCTCCCACTTTCACTCTCTTTATTATGATATATCTCCGTATTTTAACTTAGTTTATATGTGTACGTTCCCGATGAAGGTTGAGTTCAACCGAAACCGGTCAATAGTGCATAAATATAAATAAAATAAAGTGCCTTAAAACAATAAAATTCTTTCATTTAAAACAGTTTTGGAATAATAATAATAAAAAATAACCAAATTTATATGTTAAATAGTATACAAGATCATTATCTAAGTTCAGGGAGTTAATTTGCTTTTTGAATTGTTCATATTTCAAAGTTTCGATTACATTAATTTTGTTTTTGGATAATAATATATTGTACCACCTTATACCTAAATACAATTAGTGGTGCTGTGCCGTGGTCGGTCTTAGCATTGGGATGGCTATTAAACCATTTTATAATGATCCAGTCCGAACAAACAATAATTCTAATAATAAAATAAAAACAAAATCAAGTGAAAGTTGTACACATCAAAAACACATATTATCATCACAGAAATGTAACACACCTCACGAGCACAACGTGAATACACATATCTAGGGAAAAATACGTAAACAGCCTATCGGAAAACATCAGAACAATTGAAGACGATAAGTACCTAGTAAAAGCAATTATAGAGCTATTCAATGTAAAAATAACAAAATGGTAAAATGATCTTCTAAATTTGTACATATATATATATAATTCAGTGGCATTTAGGAATAACTTAATAACCAGAGTGGAAGATACTCTCAGTATCGCCCTGGTGAAAGACCACCATTCAGAATTGAAACGTTGCTTGAAATGGCTTTTAGCCGTGTTTGGTGACAGATCTGAATAGCCAGGTATTCCCCACCTTCCTCTTCCCCTTCTCCTTCCCCTCCCCAATACCTTCAGCCTCACAACATTCCCCAATTGGGGATGCCATAGTCTCAATGTCTCCAGACGGTTGGGAGCAGTTGGGACTCTTGCGCGGTATTCATGTAAAAAAAAAAAAAAACTTGATAACTGCTTTTTTGGTTATTTTCTTTTAAGTGTACAAATATGGTTTGATGTGTTTATTTTCGATTGGTAAAATCCTGATATCTGTATTTAATTTGAAAACACCCTAAATACTGTGATCGTGTGATGATATGTGAACAATCATAATGGTTAGTTTGGACAAAATATGTCGAAAAACATATTAAAATACTGTTTTGCAGTTATTAGGTTATTTCCGAACACCACTGATGTATATTTTTTTAAGTTCACATTTTCTTAAACCTATATAATTATAGTTTCAAAATATGTATACTAATCATCATGATGCTCGCTCTTCTTTTAAACACACTATAGAAGAGAAACATGAAAAAAAAACAAAAAAAAATATAATGAAAACACATTTTATAATTATTGTTAAGTTATACTCTGTAAACTGATCAATACTGTAAATATAAATCGATAATAGTGTGTTTTGGGCATATTTGTGTGCTCGAAGTAAACTAAAATTTTCCCTACTTCTGATAAAATTGATCAACCGTCGACATTCATTTAATTTCATTCGTCTGTCAGCGGCCCAGCAGTTGAAAGGTCTTATGTAAATTGGCTTCTCTCAGATCATACTTCTATAGAATACCTATTCAGTGCTTTCCCAGGTTTTACATAACAGAACAAAAAATACATATATATTAGTTTTCAATGTATTAGTTTGGGTTACGTTACTATCTGATCTGGCAATATTGCAACAGAATGATGCATCATTGATGGTGGCGCACAAAATCTATAGTTTCCATTTCACCGTTGTTGAGTTTTCATTGGTGAATCTGAACATAAATTTTATATAAGTAAATATACAACTTGCCTTTATATTCCTTGTTTCCTAACAAAAACAATTTTTATAATTATCTTGTGAATAGGGCGGGTTTATTATTTTTTATTTTTATATACAGGGTGTATCAGGATGTACCTTACTGATTACTAATACATAACGCAAATATTGAGATACGTTCTGGATTATTTTACCTCCCATAGTATTTGGGGATGCGTCTTTGTGCTACGGATAGAATCAATTATAGTAAGTAGTTTTCCATACTTGACTCAAAAACTATTATTTTTTTGTAGTAACATTTTTAGACCAAAACGCCATCTACATTAACTACTCCAAATAATCTCAGGAATCGCTGGTTAAAGTCTGTAAGGTACGTCCTGATATACTCTGTATAGGCTCTCTACTGTTTTTCAATAATATTTTTACCAGGTACTTCCCCACCCTCCTCTCACCAATCTCCCTTCAGCCTCACACCATACCCAAATCGGGGACGAAAGTCCTGGCTCCAGACAGTCGGGAGCAGTTGAAGCTGAACAGGTTATCGAGTATAAATCAATTACTATTAGGAACATCCTGCCAGTAATCCATCAATTAATCAATAGAAGGTATTGTCTATAAAGGTATCTAATCCTGTATGTTTGTTTGTCGGTTTAGGTGAATTTGCCTGATGAGGTGATCCACCTGCTGTTCTCGGCCAACCGCTGGGAGCTGTCGGCTGCTGTACGCCAGGAACTGATGCGCGGCACAACGCTGGTCATGGACCGCTACGCCTACTCCGGAGTGGCCTTCTCCGCAGCCAAGGGTATGCTGAATAACTTGATGACTTTACCATAATATTGGGAAATCTCTGTATCTTGAAGAATATGTATGCAAAGCAATGTAAGATTGTGAAATCCTGGTTGAAATTTCTGTGTCTTTAAAAATATCCATGGTCTTAAATCAATATACACATTTATGATAAGTGCAAATATTAGATTTCTCTGCAGGACACTGTAATATACCAATAATAATAATGTTTTATTATCTTCCCTTTTTATAACAAAATAAGAAATAATGATATCCTCACTGGGATTTCGCGTGCTGAGGATTTCATTTACAAAATATGAAATTACATTATATTAAATTGATTTGCTTGATGAAAAAAAATTTTGTAAGGTTTTTAAGGTAAAGTGCAGTTTCGGTGTTAGTCTGTATTTGGTGTTAATGTATTTTCTATACTTAATATTTAATTTTTTAATTTATTATGACTCTTGTCATTTTTCAAGGATAGTGGGATTTTATTGTAGAGTTTAGTACCATGTATAAGAAGTTTTTTTTGTCCAAATGTTGTGTTTGTGGTTCCTTGTTGTACGTGTTTTTGATTCTGAGATCTAGTGTTTCTAATATGTGTGATTGTTGTTATTTCTTGTTTTTTGTATTTATGAATGTAAAGTAGTATTGTTTTAGACTATAATTATTTTAATGACATAATGTTAATGTTACATTTTACCTGTAAATTGATACTGAATAAGTTTGACTGGTTTGTAGGACTATTTGTGAATAAAATAAAGTTATCATAGTCATTTCCAATGAAAGAGGTGCACAAGTTAATTTGCCATAATGCAAAATTTGCCTTTTTGCATTTATCGTATATTGACCACAGATATGTAAGACAAAGAAATTATGGTTTCACTTCCTTCAATTCAGAAGGCAGGGCTGTGTCGCGCCACATACTTCTTCAAACTGCCAATGGGTTGCTTTCAGAACTCTGCCATTTTAGGGAGCAAGGCTCTATGTTTCTATCAAAGACAGAAAATGCTCGACTCCCAACGCCAATCAGTGGTTAATGAGTGGTATTAAATTAGTCTTAAATTCTAGGTCTAGACGTGGAGTGGTGCAAGTCTCCTGACGTGGGGCTCCCCAGGCCAGATAAGGTGTTCCTGCTGACCCTAAGCCCCGAGGGTCTGGCCAAAAGGAAGGGCTTTGGCGAAGAAAGGTGTGCATGTGCTAAATCACTTGTTATTCATTAACCTTTGGAACGCCTAACTTCCGCGATCTAATACTTCCGCAGTGTGCTGAGGGTAAATTTGCGTGCGGCCTGCCTGACTATTTTCGTAATGATTTTTTTTTGTAAATTGTGCCATCTTACCAGATAATGTGTTTATATATATTTATAAAAATTGTATATCTATCATAAGTAGTTTCCCCAGAATAGCTACTTGTATTATTGATTTATTGACATTGCCAATTGGATATGTCAGCATTCAACAGATACAAATTTTGCAGTTTTCCGATGAGTCATTTCAGCACACTAAAAGTTAGGCGCACTTGAGGTGAACTATTACATAAATGCACTATATAAAATCATTGTTATTATTATGTCAATGTAGTGAGCAGTCCATAACCGAGGTACCCACCTTTCCTTCCTATCCTACCCGTTATTATTATTATGTCAATGTAGTGAGCAGTCCATAACCGAGGTACCCACCTTTCCTTCCTATCCTACCCGTTATACATAGAATATATTATAAAATTATTATGAATTTGCAGCTGCATTTGTTTTATAACTACATATGGGATAGTGCTGTGGCGGGCACGTCTCAAAGTTATGTTGAAATTAATTAGAGACAGAAGCTCGGTACAGTCGATATTATTATTTAGATTTCGATGCAGAAATGTTAAATCAGCTACTGTTCATCTTTGTTGCAAAGAGTGAAAGATACATTGAAAGTTATTGTTGAATTTGTAGGTGAGATATTTTATAAATTTCTTTTGAATGCATTGAAGATTCCAAATTGGTAAGGCATATTCCAGTGGACTTCTTACTAGTTAAAATAAAAATCTTTTCATTGTTTGCGGGTTCTTGAACACTTTGCTTACGCGTAAAACAAAACCAAGCATTTTGTATGACCTGTGAACGATTGAATCAATGTGCTTATTAAATATAAGTTTTCTATCTAGGAAAACGCCAATTTCATTATGTTTTAAAGATGACAGGTTCATTGTGGAGTGAATAAGTAAACTTAATTATACATTTATTGGTGGTGAATATCGTAGGCTGATATTTAGAACCGTTGCTATTTTAATAGTTGACTTTGCAATATTTGCAAAGCCTATCCAAGTCACTTTGTAACATTTCACAGTCAGAGAGACAACAAACAACTTTGAATATTTTCATGTCAGCTTATAGTTCATATTCGGAATTTAGAAAACATGATCCAATATCGTTTATGTATATGTTGAACATAAGCGGACCGAGGTGGACACCGTTGATTAAAATTATCTGATTACGGTTATAGGACTTAATCCACCTAAACAGGTGATTTTGCAAATACAGGGTGGCGCCACTTGTGTTTTTTGAAAAAGGTGCCCTTAAGATCGGGGGGTCGGGTGGGGGATGATCTCATTGGGAGGGGAGAGGTGGGAAGCTTTTGACTCGATGCTTTTCAGTCGTAAACATGCAGTGGTCGGCGGAGGAGTGCACTTTTTCGGTAGAGACCTACTTTTCACGCGTGCGCTTAATCATCGCCGTGCAACGGGCTTTTCGTTTAAAGTTCATAGTTCCCCCTGCGGTCATATTTCTTCCCGACAATCGCTTTTAGGGTGGGTAGATGCATTCAGGGGTTCAGGAAATGTGTATGCGATAAGAAGAGGACCGCAGAAGAACCGTTACAACTCCGGAAAATGTCGAGAGAGTTCGGGCATCCTTCCTTCAATTTCACAGGCGCTCTGCACGAAAACACTACTGGAGTGAAGTAAATCCCAGGGAACTCACTGTATGGTGTGCCATATCAAGAATAGGGATTATCAGCACTTTTTTTTATAGAATGGTCATGCTGTAACCGTGAATTCAGCATGTTATTTGACCATGATCTAGGATTTTTTTATGCCAGCTTTCGAAGCTATGGAATTAGAGGATACGAGGTTCCAACAAGATGGGGTCACAGCCCACACAGTGAGGGTTTCAATAGACTTTTTGAAAGAAACCTTCCCCAGCGCGCGGCCGACAACGCAAAACTGCAAGTCGAAGTGAGGTATGTCGCATCGGCCACCGGTGGCTGACACGGCGTGATTGTAATGACCCAGTGTCGGCCACCGGTGGCTGACATGGCGGTTAACGTGTTAAGAAGTTCCCACTCAATAAGTTGTCATACTTAAGAAGTTTGGTTTTTTCGGTCCCCTAAAGACTGAATTTTGGAAATGGTCCAATTTATTTAAAAAATAAGGTTTTCTCACATAAGAAGTTTTTTTCCGGTTCCTTGGAAAACCTCTTGAGAGTTTAATTCTAATAATACTTTTTTTTTTTTAAATGTTACTGTTAATAATAATAATAATTACATTGACACTTTTGTATAGAATCTAGATCAAAATTGACTAAAAAAAATTCTAAAATATATTTATTTTGCAACATTTGAGAAAAGAATTTTAGACACTTAAATGTTATACATACATAAAATGCAATTAATTTTCAGATACGAGGTCTCAGAGTTCCAACAGAAGGTGATGACTAGTTTCCTCAAATTTCAAGACTCCACGTGGGAAACAGTTGACGCAGACAGGTGACCAAAATATTTAATTTGTAAGCTTGGTAATTCTTTCATACCGGGACTATTATATTGCATATATTAAAGATGGCATAAATTCCCCTTACATATTTACGTAAAGTTAAAAATGAAGTGCATTTTTTTGGACATGGTATGCAAATATTTTTTATTTATTTTTATGAACCTGACAGTATATTTCCTTTTTTTAAATAATGTGTTTTCTACTGAGTCCCAGTAGGAAATAAATACCGTAAGCTTAACCAGGAACTAATATCCAACTCCACAGAATCAATGATATTACAAACAGAGACACACAGTGATGGGCATAATTGAAATATTTTGATAATAGATATAATATATTTCGAAATATTAAAATCATCTAATGAAATTTTGAATGAATCACTCGGAGTTTAACGGGAGCAATATCTACAGTCGGGGGTGACGGCTAACAGCTGATGAGTGTTGACACAAGTAAAACATGCGATATAAGGTCAGACAACAGGTTATATTATTCTGATGAAAAATATGACCCGTTTCAATTTTTTTTTATGGTTTGAATAATTCAACACATATGAATCAGCGCACTTTCTTACTTAATGACTTGAAAGTGATAAATATAATGCTATTATTAAATTCTGCAAGTATTTTAGTTTTTTTATTATTGTGACAGCTGTCTTGGCATTCAAGGCCATTTTCAAACTGCGACACAGTTATTAAATTTAAAAAAAAATGTTTAAATGGAGTTCTGCAAGTTAAACAGTAAGACAATTAATATTGTAGATGAATTACTGAATTTATTTTTTAGAGGTCTATCTGTCAAGAAAATTACGCACTTCTATTGCACCTGCATAAATATTTACTCCTTCTCATAAAACGCTTATTACACTGCTGATTTATTCTATTCTTAATAACGAGACCTGGTAAAAGGAGGTCCCTGGTGTGGGTATTCTTCACCAAAACTTATGATAAAGTCGTTCACTTTAAATTATGTAAAACAGACATGAAATTGTTTTCAAACACTACTAACTTAAGAGAACATTTAAAGTGAAAACATCTCTTAGACTACCGAATGTTGCTGATTAAGATGATAATATTAAACCATGTTCGTCATCCTCATATTTGTCTCTAAATATTATGCCTCTAAATCTACAAGTGTTTCTATTATTCCAATACCAGTTACAAGTACAGTTGCGTCTACATCTTTAAATAATGCTTCTACTACTCCATCTATTCCACAAATTCCTACGGTTAAGCGACAACTCCAGCTTCGTCAAATGCGACTTTATGTTTCTGTGAAAGAATCCGGCTTGTCAGATGCAGAGAGGGCATCGATAGACAATATGCTCATTGAAATAATAATCGTAGACTACCAGCCGCCATCTATCATTGAAAACTGGGATTTTTAAATTACTCCAAGAAATTGAACCCGCTTTACGCACCTCAGAGTCATAAATTACCTCTACTTTGCTTGTTAACCAATACAAAGAATTCCACAAATGAATCGAATCAATGGTTTATAAATGCATTTTAAATGGAAAACACATATTTGTGAACTTGTTAAACGAATTAGAAAATGTATATATATATTTATAAGACTAAGAAATATTCTTAGACTAGAAAACCTAAAAAGAGTGTACTATGCAATTGTTCAGTCTATTTTACAATATGGAATTATTGGCTGGGGGGGAACATATGATAATATTTTAAGTCCACTTAAAATAATTCAAAGATTGATAATAAAGGTAATTTTAAAAAAACCATCATCATTTTCCACTGAAAAGCTTTTTACAATATTCAATGTACCTACAGTAGATAAAATTTATAAAAAATATGCAATTATTCAAATCTTTAAAGAAAAAACGTTAAATAAATTACAATTTAATATATCCGCAAGGTATCAGCAAAACATTAAAATCCTGCCATTCAATACTAAGCATACGCAAAACACATACCTATATCTAGGAATAACTTTTTTTAACAATCTGCCATCTGATATTAAAATTATGGAAAATATCCATGAATTTCAACATTAAAAAATTACCTCAAACTACTGTAACAATTTTTTTTTTAAATTTTATTGTTTTTTATTATTATTAGATTTTTTTGTCTTTTATTATTATCTTCTCTTCTTTTCTTCTACTTTCTTTTCATTCCTTTTCTTTTCTTTAATACTATTACTAGTGATAAATTACAAAACTTACACGACAATTTCATATTTTCCTGCTATTGTACAACAATATTTCAAGTTATGACCTGATTAATTAAGCGATAATCACTCACCAAACACAAGAACCTTGTTTCTTTATGGTGAGGAATAGCTATATTATATTTTTGTTACACTATATGAATCATGTCTTATTTATATACTCTCTGTAAAAAAAAATTATCATATTAAATAAAAAAATTAAATAAAAATGGTGAAAAAGTGGACCACATTCCCATCACAACAGATTTGTGGTCTTCTGACAGTAACAGATCATATATAACGGTCACTGGGCAGTTCATCTATAGGAATAAACTATACCCTCCTGTTTTGGCTAATGGAGAGGTAAGAGAAATGCATACGGGTAAAAGCAGAAAAGAAATAAAACGAATTTTGAGTGAGTGGAACGTCTAATAAAATATATTTTAAATTAATTGATAAACTAAAGTTTTTAAGACAAGATTTTTGTGCATAGCGCAAAGGGTAACAATTATTTTTATAAACAATAATTATTAGCCTGAAACACTCATCCAAATTGAAAAAAACCTTCCGAGAAAAAGATAAATGTCGCCGACAGGACTCGAACCTGCACCCTTCTGATTGCCGGTCAGATGCTCTACCATTGAGCTACGTCGGCTTATCGCAAACCCGCCAAGTTAATCAATATATACTAGTGTTTCATTCAATAATTACTGTTTTTATTATATTTCACCTGTAAACAACCAATTTTATTAGTATGAGAAAGGCTTGTAACGGCTAAATCCCTCAATAGATGGCGTCGAGACAAGTTAAACTTTTATTGAGGGATTTAGCCGTTACAAGCCTTCTCATACTAATAAATGGTTGTTTACAGGTGAAATCTAATAAAACCATGGTATTGAATGAAACACTAGTATATGACAACTGGCGAGTATACCGGGCTGAATGGTGAAACAGTTTCCAGATAAGTCCTGACGATTAGGAGCAATTTGGATGAGTGTTTCAGGCTAATAATTATTGTTTATATAAATATATTTTAAAGTCTATAAAGTTTTTACCTTGGTATTAGACAATGCGGCCAATATGAAAAATGCCATAAGAGACCATTTAGAGAAAGCACATCTTGGCTGGATCACCCACACATTGAATTTGTGTGTTAAAGACATTGGATGCGGATGCATCAATTGTGCTTTTACTAAAAAGATGCAAACATTAGTGGCAATTTTCAAACAGTGTCTTTGCTTCTAACAAATTGCGGAAAATGCAACAACAAATGGGCCTTCCAGAATTGAAGTTAAAACAAGACATTAGTGAGTAGGCTATATGAGCTCAAATTGCCACTGTCAGCTGTGCTGTCATCACCCCCACAAGCTCCCGATTCCCTAGATGCATCCGATTGGAATATCATTCACGACATTCTTCCCATTCTACAACCTATAGAAGGCGTCACAGAAGTGCTACCTGGAGAGAAATGCCCCACAATTTTCGATGATCATGCTACTGTATGTAGGTCTCCATCTTTCCATATTCAAAATGACAACCACAACCTTAACCGGCTCCTCTCTGCAGTTGACACTCTGTAATTCTTTGGAGAGGGGTTTGGAGCCTCTTTAAAAAAATGAATTCACTGTTAAGGGCGAGAGGGACGTCGGAGAGTTATTATTTATTAATTCAAAATAATGATAGTATTATTACGCAATACGATAAACATAATGTTTTTAAATAGAAAAATATTTTATAAATTTACATAGGCTTAAGCATTTATCAAAATATAACCAGAAATATTACTTTTTCTGACTGTCCCATTGTAAGTTTACAAAATATTTAATAATAATAATAATAATAATAGTTGGATGACTTGTATAGCGCCGTTTTTGTGAAAGATCACCTCAAGGGCGCCGTACAAATATTTCTTAACTAATTATGTACAGACAGATACAGAAAAACATACTTACCTGGCAGGTCGCTTCAGATGAACACAGTTTTAGAAAAATTTAATTATAGAGATGATAGTTGTACATGGTTATTTGTTTCTCCTTTTCTATTGATGTTACATTTATTAGATGATCGGTGGCACAAGAAGAGTTGGTATTTATTGAATTATTGGTATTAATTTTAGGAATGGAAAGTATTCATTATAAAATTACCTTACACAGCGTAAGAAGCTTTTAATAAATATTAACGTTTTTATTTATTTATTTTTATTTTTATTTTACACTTTGGTTGTTTACAGTGTTGCGGGCTGTGGACGCATTTGCGCACCGATGCGTGAATTTTTAATTATATTTTATTTTATTTAATGACTTTAGGTAAGTACTAACCGGCCAGCCTAGCTAAGCAATTTACAGGTGAATTTATGGATACGATTGTCTAATATTAAAATACGAATATGATTTTTAAAGTGGAGAAAAGTATTTTTAATCCTTTATCTTTGCGTTTTTGTAAATAAACATAACCAAAGATTTGTAATCCGCATTACAAAAAAAAAAACATTAAAGTTACGTAATGTTCATGGAAAAATTAAACTACACACTGTTCTTTTTTATTAATTTATCTTATCGACAAGTTACAGAAAAACCTTCACAGAATTTTTAAGGATATTCAACTTTTTAAATGTTTTTGTAAAACATGCGTAGAACGGTCAGAAATGTGTAATATTTCTGATTATATTTTGATAAATGCTAAGCCCATGCAAATAAAAAAAAACCTAATTAATATTTTTCTCTTTAAAAACACCATGTTTATCGTATTGCACAATAATATTATCATTATTTTGAATTAATAAATAATAACTCTCTGACGTCCCTCTCCTTGTTAAAGCTACTTTTCTTGTTCCGCGATTCAAGGAAATAGGATTTCGATCAAGACATCTTGTGTTGGCTGCTCTGCAACTGGTGGAAGGTGAACTTTGAGCACTCATCAGTTCCAGATCATCGATGGAAGCTGATATTGAGTACGAATCAACTCCACAAATTATTGATACTCCAAACATAGCATCCGCTTGGTCAAACTACGATACTCAATGGGCTAGTAAAAGCAATGTATTTGACCCCAGTACCTCCTTATTAGAGAATTCATAAAATTGAAATACTCTCAGCGCAACGAAAACCCAATGACTAACTAACTAACCATCACGCCGTTTCTCCGCAGAGATAGGCAGAGAGGACAGACTGCCAAACAACTCGATCTTGGCATACACTTCTTGCTTCATTCACATTCATACAATGTCTTATACATTCTCTTCTGTTATTCTGACTTCTGACATGGTCCGACTCAATTATTTGATTCACTTGATAATGCCATGTCTTCGTCGGACGTCCCCGGCTTCTTTTTCCATTTACATTCGTGTTATATATTCTCCTTACACTCCTTTCTTTGTTCATTCGCTCTACATGCCCGAACCATCTAAGCGTCCCTTTCTTAATCTTGCTCATTACGCTTACATCAGCCTTGCATTCTTTATGAATCTCAACATTTTTTACACAATCATACATAGTTTTACCACACATTCGTCTCAGAGATCTCATTTCTACAGCATTCAGTCATCCTTCCTCTGCCAGTTCCATGTTTCACTGCCATGCATCAGGGTTGTTATCAGCACTCCATTGTGGACTGCTAGCTTCGCTTCTGTGGACAACTTTTTGTTTGCACCAACTGCGTTCAGTCCTCCGTTAATGGAATTTCCTGCATTCAGCCTTCTTTCAATATCCCTATCAATCTTTCCATTTCTCGTAAACATACTTCCCAAATACACAAACTCAACGACCTGATCCAAGTATTCATCATTCACAACTATATTGCACACTGTTTTCGTACTCTCCCTATCAAACACCATGAATTTAGACTTACTTACATTCATCATTAGCTCATTCTTCATACATACTTCGTTCATCCTAGATATGAGGGACTGTAGATCTTCCATACTGTTAGCAATCAGCACCGCATCATCAGCATACAACAGGCAACATACTTGCAGATTACTCATTTTCACCCCCAAGCCACCTCTTTCAATTCTTGCATACAATTATCCATGTATAGATTGAATAACCACGGTAACATTACGCAGCCTTTCTTAACACCTTTTGTGATGTCAAACCACCCTGTAAAATCACTATTTGCACTAACACATGCAACGCTACCCTCGTACAGAGATGCGATTGCCTGTATATGATTAAAAACCCAATGATATTTTGGGAAAGGGGAGAAAGATCCTTTCCAGAACTTATTTTATTTCGTTGTTTTTATAATTTTAATTTTCCTGAATAGCAATATAAGTTTACATGAATAGTTTCATTCATCCGAAGGAACACTCGCCACCATTTTAGTTTTCAAAAATATTTATCAGCACTTGATTTAAGACAATTGACAATATGTAATTATTATTAGACCTGTGAATTTTACTGTACTGGTTTGGGGTAACAACCAACCAGGACAGAGGTAAAAAAATCAGTATTGTACTGGTAAAGCCAATGCGAATGGTTCCCTATATGAGATGACATTTCGCTTTATACGAATAGGGAACGCTGTATGAGACGGCCTACTGCCAGTAGGTTGTTGTCTTTCTTATGCTTATGTGTTGCTACATTCGCTCTCTCATTTTCTCCAATGGCGCATAAATTTTTGGTAAACATTCGAAATTTTTGTATTATTTATAATGTAATTTGCTTGTATTTGGGAATGGAATGTTATTTCTTGGCTTTTATTAGTGTTTACCGTGTAATGGAAACACTTTCTCATCACACACGAGAGCATTTTGGCACTTATTTATGCAATTTGGTTGGAGATAGCGCACAACGCCTGACAGTTTAATACTAAATCTGATCTAAATCAAAGTAAGACAATAAGGAACTCCAGTCCGATTTAATTTTTTTTTCAACAATGACATTCAAACTTAAATACCAGTGTATTTCGTTTTTTTTTCTAAAATTAGTTTTCATAGTTAAAATAATTTTTAATGATTCAATTTTTTCAAAGCTCGCCAAAACGCTCCAAATAAATCGCCTGTTGGTTTTGACACTTTTGAGGTTAGAATGTCAAATGTCAAAACAAGGATGAGCTTTACTGTACATTATTTTATATTCTATTCATAGTAAACCATAATTTATTATAAACCATTTCTTTCATTAGCAATAGCTTAAAGTCACCCAAATTAAGTTTAAATTTTGCCAAAACTAAAAAAATACATTTAAAATACGGGCAAAATCGAAAAAAAAAATGTCTATCCTAATCCAAAAACAGATTGCACGTGACGTCAGATGTTCCAAATGCAATGGTACCAACATAACAAGGTTTTTTTATGAGATGATTTTTTATTCACTTTTAAATAATGATTTATAAATTCTATGCATAGTTATATATTCAGAATATATATTTTTCACTGGAGTTTCTTATTATTTTATCTTTTGCTTGCCACTTTGAAAGCTCTACAACGTAACGTGTCTATTTGTCTGTAATGTCACTGCACTGAATGGTATTGGTTGTGCAATAATGCAGAGTTGAGGCAAAATTAGATTGTGTGCATTGGTGCATATGTATACACTTCCAACAGGCTTTTGTCTTGCTTATGCCTACTTATTGTTATTAGCGAGAAAGGGGCAACAAGTGTATTAAGAATAATATTGATATTATTTATTGAATTTTCTAAAAGTTTTTACAGTTATTATTGGCGGTATCAACTCACTTTGAGCAGTTTTGGCCTAGATTTTACTCACAAGCCAACAAAATGAATACGCTAAATGGATATTGTAACTTTGCAGAACTCTGGAAGATCTCCACCTGTATCTATTGGAGAGGACTCTTTCTATTTACAACACGGAGAGATCTGAAGATATCCTGCCCCTCTGGAAGTGAGCTGCCCAGAAAATTCCCTATCACCGGACAGTGGATGCCTTAATTAATTATTTAAGAAAAACTTAATACACACCATTATTTTGAGGAAAGAATTCACTTACTTTTGATAATATTTATGACCTTCAAATAGTGCTTCTTTGAAGGCTATAAATAGTGATGTTTTTTTTTAGTTACATTATTTATTATTCATGTTGTTTAGCTGGGGCCAAAGTTTGTAGCTTCATTGAAGTAAGCAATATACATGGATCTGATATAATGTTTGGGATAGAATATTAACCTTTTAATCACGTTTCTGATTTATATATCATCTACGTAGAATATTTGGATGCAGCTTTTTTCTCAAATCATATATTTTATTTTACAAATATATCTCGAATTATATATTTTATTTTATAAATATATCTCGAATTATGTATTTTATTTTATAAATATATCTCGAATTATGTATTTTATTTTATAAATATATCTCAATGCATAAATATAAATATCTATGTATGATAGCGATGAGTCGTTCATTTTCGTCGAGCCATGAGCGTACGACTCCGTAAACTTGGTAAACCGTACCAGGGCTCAATTGAACTATGACTCTTCTCTCTTACTTACTCTTCTTTTTGACAAACCTCGAAACCACTTAACCCTTTAGGTGCCACCGAACGATATATCGTTCCGACACATTATTGTACTCGAGTGCCACAGAACGATATATAGCTCGAGCCATAAAATTCGTCACGCGTTACCCACGGTTCTAAAGTTACGCCACATTATTGAAAACATGTGTCTAAAAATAAAAGTAATTAAAATAAAAAAAATATATTCATGGCTTATCGACACTTCTCCAGCATTTTCAAAAAATACATGTGGCACCTAAAGGGTTAAGGGGAACGGCTGCGGTGCCTGTTTCGTACAAAACTGAATTTTGTATTGGAGGCCAAAATACCCATCCAAACGGAATGATCTATTTTTTTAATTAAAGGTTTAGTAAATATCTAGTACGGATGAGAAGTATTTTATTTATTTTTGTTTTAATTTTTTAAGTATGTGCCATGAAAAAAAATCTATTTTCATAATTTTAGAGGCAGCTTAGAAAATTATTTGTGGGTTTATCATACTTTTTAAAAAATATATCTCATTTGCTATGTAAGTATGATTACATAAATAAAAATAAAACATAAATTCCATATGGCAAATTATTGTTCCACCGTAAATTTGTCATTTTAATATTTTAAAAATAAAATTAATTTTATGTTTCATTATATTTTCAAAGCAGATGGGTTAAAACTTTTTTTTAAATCATCGTTAGCCCCTAAATAATTGTTAAAGATGCCTCTAAAATCGTGAAAAATCAATTCCTTTAATAGCCGATATTCCCCATAAGGTAAAACAAAAATAATTAAAATACTTTTCATCCGTACTAGATATTTACTAAACCTTTAATTAAAAAAATAGACCATTCAGTTTGGATGGGTATTTTGGCCTCCAATCCAAAATTCGGTTTTGTATGAAACAGGCACCGCAGCCGTTCCTCTTGAGAAAGAATCTTTATTTGTCTACATATTTCATATGTTCGATATTATTCTTACGCATTTCTATGACGCATCTTTAAATAAGATCCTTTGTTCTAATTTGTTTAAATAAAATCAACATATACGTGTCTAATTTCTACAAGGCTAAATTATGTCCACGACCGTGGGACTCAATATTTGGCACCATGACACATCTTAAAGCAGTTGTTTTTAAGGGTTCAAAATCGTGTGTAGAGATAAAAATAAATACCGTGCTTAAGATATCGAAAAAGAAATCAAAATTCTCTAAGCCTTCCCGGTACTAATTAGAACACACTGTACAATACTTGAATGGCACCCGACAGTCTGGCATCTGGACGTTTTTGTACCTACCTCTGTACACTAGAAGTATGAATAGGGGTATGAGTTCATGAACTGGGAGTCAGCTCTTAATATGTGCCAGCTCTTAAATGAGCCGTCATGAAAATGTTGAGCTGGTACCGTGACTCCCGCTCGTAACAAAATGAGTCATGACTCATCGCTAATGTACGAGCGTGAATTATTCACACATAATATGATGATGTGGTTATTCGAATTTAAATAATATTACATAATATGTAGTAGATAGGCATAAAATGATCCATTGGTAAAAGTGATAAATTAACCTAAGATGAAATAAAAGTATTAATTATTAAATAATCCGTTTGTTTTATTTGCATAACAAAGATTGTAATAACAGTTTCAGTATATGTATTGAGGTTATGTTCACGCCTTAATCTTGGAGAGTAATATCTTGGCTCCGGCGGTGGTCTGCTTCTTCAGCAGCTTGGCTTGGGGCAGGAGCAGGGTCTTCAGGGATTTCTGCACATCTTCAGAATTGTTCTCAAATATTATCAGCAACAAGAAACAACCGCGATTCGTCGTTATCCAAGACTCAACCTGTAACAAGTTATTACATAAATTAGAAACTAAACGGGTCAACCATAATTTTTTTAAATAGCATCATACAACTATTCAAACACAGTTAAGGGTAAACGAAATGTGATACGTGCTAACAGATGGCGCTAATTTAAATACTTTAGAAAAAACACTTAGCACATAATGCTTTTAAATATTGAGATAATAATTATTTGTTGGCTGTATATTGTTATTGTAAGTTTAAAGCCCAAGTCCTTCAAGGAACTTATAAAAATACTGAATTTGTTAAAGTTATAATCATATATTGACTGATTTGAGCATTTGATTCACTTCCTCATATATTCTTCCTCCGTCCGCTCTACACCTATCGAAACCGTCTTGTGCCTTCCACACAACTGGTTTACCTGATACTGATTAAAGCCGCTGCGTCGAAAGGTTCGACCATCCGGTCGTCCTTTCCTAAATTTGATAAGCTCGACTTTAGCAAAAGAAGACTGGATGGTTGAACTTTTCAATGCAGTGGACTTTAGTCAGTATCGGGCATACCAGTCGTGTTGAAGGCCCATTAGATTCCCTTTCTTAATCTGATTTGTTACTGATATTATTTTGTATTCTGTGCCTGTCACATCCAGTTGTTGCAATTGAAGTTTGCTTCGCGCATGCTTTTAGGGCATCTACATGTTTTGGAAACACATACACTTTCCAGATCTCATTTCTACTGCATTCAGTCTAATGTCCAGTTCCACGCCTCATTGCCATCTATGAAAATTCATTTTCAACTGTCTGGAGCTAGTGGGACTATGACATCCCCAATTGGGGTATGTTATGGGGCTGAAGGACAGGAGATAAGGAAAAAGAAGGTTGGGTTAGTACCTGGCTATTAAGATCTGGGGCACGATTCCGGTTCTTGTTAAGGATAAGACATTGTCCTTATCCTTAGGCTTAAAGACTTTTTGCTTAACTGCGGTCCCGGTTCTCAAGGAAAACATTCTTTAAAAATATTAATATTTGCGTAGTTTTAACAAGAGAAAAAGTATTGACTTTATTAGTGAGTTATTTATCACATAATAATACTATTAAATGAACCGAATCAACGAAATTGTGATGTTTGTAAAGTACCTATGCCAAAAGCCCGAAACGTCAGACATGTAATTACACATGTAAAGTATGTGTGATGCACCTATACTTTTTAATAATACCGTCATAATTTAAGCACAAACTTCTTTAAAAATGAATTGTCATTGACATGGAATCGGAACTGCAGTTAAGCAAAATGTCTTTGACGCTAAGGATAAGGACAATGTCTTGTCCTTAAAAAGAACCAGAATTAGGCCCAATGTCACTAAACAAAAATTCATTTCAATTCTGAACGGCGGTCTGTCACCAGGGCGATATTGAGAGTATCTACTATTGTAATATAAAAAAATATACCACCAGTAGTAATGAAAGAATACTGACCACTTCTGAGGTGAGATTTACACACAGGGCCTCGCCCAAGGTGGGCTCCTTGCCGGCATTCAGCTTGTCCTGCTGCGCTAGCTTCTTGAGGCACATGTGTATCCCGGCGTGCTCGACGCCCTTCACCTCCTTGCCTTCCTCTTCGGTCAGCGTCCAGTCGGCACGGCTCACGTGGCGTGCCACGCTTTCCAGGGCCAACTTCAGCTGCTCACCGCTCGCTAAACAATAAACTTACGTTAGAAACAACTATAATAATAATATTAATGTAACTTGACACAGTCTAGACCGGCGATTTTCAAAATTGACTATATACGAGGTGTGTTCAAAAGAAAAGGTGAATTTTGAATTTTCGCAGGCTGTGTACATTCGATTATCGAATTTTTTTTTGTTATGTTGGTACACATATGTTAGGTTAAGGTTAGTCACGTTTTTGTGTATTTTTCGATTTTTTTACTTTTGAAAAAAATGGATCAAAGAATATGTAATAAATTTTGCGTTAAAAATGGAATTAAGTGCTCCAACGCATTTAAAATGTTGACTGTGGCATTCGGCGAGTCTACTTTGTCTCAAAAAAGTGTTTATAAGTGGTACAAGCGCTTTACAGAAGGCCGAGAAGATGTTAATGACGATGAGCGTCCTGGAGTTGCAACCACGTCAACAAACGAAGAAAACATCGAAACAGTGAAGAAAATGGTTTTGGAAAATTGTCGAATCACTATTAGGGAAGTTGCAGAGGATGTTGGCATATCAATCGGCTCATGCCATGCAATTTTCTCGGATGTTTTGGGCATGAAACGTGTGGCAGCGAAGTTTGTTCCGAAATTGCTAAATTTTGAGCAAAAGCAACGTCGCATTAGTATCGCTCAGGAGTTGTTGAATGACATCAACGACGATCCAGATTTGCTCAAAAGGGTCATAACTGGTGATGAAACGTGGGTATGGTTATGACGTCGAAACCAAGGCCCAATCATCCCAATGGAAGCGCCAGAAGAGCCAAGACCGAAAAAAGCACGCCAAGTTTGATCAAATGTGAAGGTTTTGCTCACTGTTTTCTTCGATTACAATGGCATGGTGCATCATGAGTTCTTGCCAACAGGTCATACGGTTAATAAGGAATACTACAAGGAAGTTATGCAACGTTTGCGTGAAGCAATACGGCTCAAACGATCGGAATTGTGGAAAAACAAATCATGGATTTTGCATCACGATAATGCACCAGCTCACACATCAATGCGTGTTCGTGATTATTTGGCCAAAAACAACACCGTAATCATGCCTCAACCACCGTATTCACCAGATTTGGCTCCCTGCGACTTTTTCCTATTCCCGAAACTGAAGAGACCAATGAAAGGAAAGCGTTTTGCCACAATTGATGAGATAAAGTCAGAATCGAAGAACGAGCTGATGGCCATACCGAAAAGCGCATTCCAGAAGTGCTTCGAGGATTGGAAGAAGCGCTGGCATAAGTGCATTATATCTGAGGGGGATTACTTTGAAGGGGAGAAAATGGATATTGATGAATAAAGAAATACTTTTCGAAAAAATTAAAAATTCACCTTTTCTTTTGAGCACACCTCGTATAATAAGGTTCCATGATAAATCAACACATGTATGAATCAGCACACTTTTCAAAAGTGATATAAAGTCAATAAAAGTATAAAAAAAAACTACATTTTTCTGTCTTTAATTAGACCCCGTAACCCATTCCAGCGCTGAGATAAATGAAACGTAAAAATGAAATAAACAGACAAACAGACAAACAGACAAACAAACAAACAGACAAACAAACGGACAAACAAACATATATATTCGAAGATTTATATATTGGAGTGCAAAATGTGAACATTGAAGGTCGGTAAGGGGTCAATGATTGATCTACGTAGTTGTAAGTCGCATACCTTGTTTTCTTTATTAAATGTTTCAACGTTTTCCGCAATGACTATATAAATATGAATACAGAAAGAAGCATATAGTCACAGAAGGCAGAGCTATTGAACCATTCAAAAGAAGAAAAATTGCAAGTTCATAACTGAGTTACCCTCTATGGTTGGGGTTGTAAGTGTAATAGGTATTCAGGTTCCTTATAAATGAAAGACTTTTTACGATAATTTATTGAAATACACTATATCAATCTAAATACTAATTTAATAACGGCAGGAGAGAAATTGTGTTATCCAGGAACATGGTAAAAACGAAGTGCCAAGATAAATCCGTTGACAGCTCAAAGCTGAGAATTTCAATGTTGCCAGCTGTTCAATGTGGTAAGCGTATAAATATATTTTATCTGTGTATAGTACTTGGCTACAGAGTGTTTTAACCTAACCAAAATCATTAATTAAAAAAAAATAATTAGGGTGGAACTGTTTTATATGGTTTGACAAAGGACTGGAAAAAAAACTTCTTGTGTGTGAAAATGTTTTACAGTAAAACCCACATACTCGTATATCTTACATAACCTTCGAGAGTTTCATTGTAAATAGGTTCCAAAGTATGCCGATTTTCAAGGGACCGTAAAAGCTAAAAATCAAAGTGCGAGCTTTTTATGAGCATTACTGTAATAGAATGTATTGTGACTCACCAGCTTTTAGGATGGCCACAGTGAGCAGGCCTAGGGCGCCTGAGCCCAGCCAGAAGGCGGGGTCGGCCGTGAGCGCCTCGAGCAGCGCCGGCAGCGAGGCGGCCAGCAGCTCCGTAGCTCGCTGCGGCGCCGGTTTCTTGCTGCCTCCCGCCGCCGCCCCCGTAGTCAACCAGGAACACAGGTGCGGGTGGAAGTAGGCCGGGTTCAGGGGGGCCACCAGCCATAGGAGCACCTGGTAACATAACAAACATTAAATTAAGGAAATACATTACAAAATTTGGACACTAAACCAACATTGACATGAGGGATGAAGATTTATTATTATAGGCACATCCCCAAATTACGGTGGACAAATAAGATAATAAATTTACAAGTTCTTCACCCAATAGCCAAAAATTGAGAAATTATACCATATACTCGTACAGCGAAATCCACATTAGAGGTGTTTGTTTTTTGGTAGTTGAGACATGAAATATTTTCAATCCACATAATTATGCAGTGAAACTCTAAGAGGTTTTCTAAGGAACCGGAAAAACAAACTTGTAATGCGGGAAAACCTTGTAATAATATGAATGTGGGATAATTTTTTGCAATTTTTTATTTGTCCTCCAAGGACTGAAAAAACAGAACTTCTTAAGCGTGAAATATTATTATGTTGGAACTTTATAAGAGGGTTTCGCTGTATAAGATTTTCCAATTTCCGGTCATTGGAAGAAAACTTTAGTTTCACCATTTATAAAAAGAAGAAAACTACCAATATCTTGGTCACACTATAAGGAGCGACAAATACAAAATTACCAAATTGATAATCCAGGGAAAGATTGGTGGAAGATGTATACAGAGAAAGATACCGCACCTAATACCTTTGAAATTGTGACTAGTATGTTCAGATTACCCAACTGATAACCTAGCCTCTAATAATAATAATAAATGGATTATTTTTATAGCGCCGTTTTCATGAGAAAATCACCTCAAAGGCGCTTTACAACATAATTTATCTAACCTATAACTTATCACTAAGACTTATATCTATTAATTTACATATTTGATTAATTACTAATGGCTTACAGCTAAGATTTATTGAGCTCTATAGCGGATGTTCTCGTAAGCATGAATATATCTGGCTTACCTTCCTGCCCCACTCTTCCTTGGCGATGGTGGCCGCCTCCTTCAGCAGCGTGGTGAGCAGGGCTTTGCCCACCAGCACTGTATCGTCCACGGAACTCAGCAGCGCCAGGATCAGCTGGTGGCCGTGCTCGTGGCTGCTCAGGGACACCACATGCTCCTTCACCACCTTCAGGATGGTCTGGAACAGAAATTAAGTACATTTTAAATTTGGCTTACCTAAACTTATGGAAGCAACCTTCAACATACATACATACCTATTTATATCAAATCGGGGATTTTGAACGAAAGACAGAGTACTGAAGCAGCGTGTTTTTACTTATATATATATTAATAAGACAATTATGACATATTTATTAATTCCTTGAGTGCCTTTATTTACTGCCAATAAATCATTGCCATTCAGACAAATCACAAACCCTAAAACACAGTTTGAGCGCAATCTGAAAGTCAGGTTACAAAGGATATGTAATTTTTAAAGTTTTATCTTCCTGCACAGTAATAGATATTCTTGTAAAGCAAACAAATAAGAATTAATTTCCATTCAAATTTTAATATCTTAAAAATGTGTTTCGGAGTTGGTGACTTGCATGAACGGGGACGAAATAATAGTTCTACTACCTTTTGCAACATGTTTCGTGGGCAGTTTTGTCTATTAGTGTGGAGAATATATGACGCGAATGTGAATGGAAGAAGAAGCCGGGGACGTCCAAGGAAGACGTGGCACGATCAAGTGAATCAAATACTTGAGTCGGGCCATGTCAGAAGTCGGAATAACAGAAGAGAATGTATGAGACGCTGTATGAAAGTGAATGAAGCAAGAAGTGTATGCCAAGATCGAGTTGTTTGGCGGTCCGTCCTCTCTGCCTACCCCTGCGGTGAAACGGCGTGATGGTTGGTTAGTTAGTTAGTGTTGAGCTTTATATACATCAATATCAGAATTAAAAGGAGAAGTGCCTACCTTCTTGTCCTTGTTGCTGCCGTGCCAGACACACATAACGGCGGCCTTGACTCCCGGTTTGGAGTTACTGAGCGGGGCGATGAGCGGGCTCAAGGTGGAGATCAGCTCTGCACGGTCGTCGCTGGAGCACTCTTTCAGGAACTCTAGTAACACGGCGTGCACCAAACTGCAAACAACAAATAATCATAATCAATATACTCGTATATTATAAAAGAAAGTCCAAAAAAACGTACGGCCCGCAAAAACTCAGAAACAAGTCCCGGTACGATCAAGGGAGTTATATGGTGCGGTAGATCTCTATCCCCCTCCAGGATGAGAGTTCCCGTTTCTACCTAAAGGGCGTACTTTTGAAGATATAATGGCTGGAAGTTTCGCCCTCTAGAAATTTCGAGAACAGTCTTCCGGAAAGTTCTAGAAGGTTCGATAAAGCTGTAGAAAGTTCTGGAAGGAGTGGTGGAGTATGTTGGTGAGCTAAGAAGGTTCCAGAATGTTCTGGATGGTTCGCTAATGCTCTAGGAAGTTATGGAAGGAAAAAGTTCTAAAAGCTTTCAGAAATGAGTTTCGGAGTGTGGCGATGAGTCTAGGAGTTTCGATAATCGAGAGCATACCACTGGAAGATCCATTAAAACCTCTCACTCTTTCTAATACATATATGATGATGCATGTAACAAAAAGAGAGATATCAACTGGGTAAGTCTGAACATTTTTTGTAATTTGCAAAAATGGCTTAAATAGGTAACAATATTATTATAATTTGATCAGGGGGCCAAGTCTGTATCTTTTGTTAAATTGTCCTTAAACATTTCATTTTGATAGTTTTCATAAACGCATGGTCTCTAGCGTTTGCATTACGGATTTGTCTCTTAACGTAAACTTGTTCGCGCAATACTGACTACCAAACAGTCAAAATGTGGTGTTTATGGCCAATTTAACTTGCATTAGCTAAAGCAAAAGGTACAGACTTGGCCCCCTGGATATTGTCAACCCATTTTGAGCCAAAACTGAGATCAGTGGATTTTGGTTGGAGCTGATGAAAAGGACCCCTTAAATTTATGACAGATTTTGTTTCATTTGTAGAATTAGGCCCTTAATACAAGGCTACGCAAGTATCCAATACCTAAGTTATACCTCACATTGTAAGCAACTAGTAGCGCAGTCTGTACATATCGCTACTGAAATCACAAAACTCACAGTAGTTTTGGACATTTTAGATTTTAAGTAATTATTAAAACTTCTTCAGTTAATTCAAATTCACTTTATGGCATCATTTTGAAATAAATAATTAAAAAATATTTTGTATCAATCAAAATTGGTTTTGAAACATGTAGATATTTACTTATTAAAATAGTGGAACAAAATAATTTTATTATTTAATTACTAAATCGTATTGGATAAATTTGCCTTGTGTAAGGGCCTTAGGCAACGATCTAGGAACATCTTAAATTTAATGTGAGAATCCATTAAATGATCGTTACAATCTGGCTAGTCAGGGCAATACATAGAAGTGTAATTTATACAGTTTTGAAAGAAAACTATTGTCGCCAATTTATTTAAGATTTTTCGACTTCACAAACCGATGAAACTGATTACGTATCTGATAACTGTTGATATGCATTTGAAAATTTTTGACCAATTTCATAACCCACTTGCATTGGTTGTACTCAGTGAGGCGTATAATGGGTGTGAATAGATTTACCCGCAGTCGTGTACATTCTTGTTGATGACCCTGACGAGGTTGGCCTTGGTGGCTCCCAGCATGGCCGCCTTCATCTCGGGGCTGGCCTTGAAGGTGTCTGCTAGGCTATTCACGGTGGCATCCTTACTCTGCAAAACAAAACTAGGTAGATAGATAGTAACATACATATTGTTCTATTTGATTCGACAAAGACACTAAGGCCTGAACATCTTATTGCAATGTCACTGACAGCATAATATTAAATAATTTGTGCCTCTCGCATTACATATATTTACACATTTTTTTAAAAGGGAAAGAACGACATATAATGTGGCGTAATTAAACTCAATACAATGTCAAATGTCTGCGCTTTGGTATAGTTTAGAGTTGTAGTAAAGGGACATTTGTCTTGTTTATTTTCAAAATATTGGAGTGTTCTTCAAAAAAAAAAAATTAATGTACATAGATCATTGTTTCAAAATCATGACGAAAGATGTCTCATTAAAGACAAATAAATGAGTCAAGAGCTTCTAGTACCGTCCTGTAGATGTCTCCGTAGAACTCCTGCTGCAGGAGCAGTTTCTGCTTGCGGTTGGCGATCTCCCCGAAGGCGTAGTCGAGGATAGGCGCGGCCAGTGCGTGCGCGCTCAGCTTGACCACGTGTCCGTGCAGCGCCGTCAGCACCTGGCCACGCGTCTCGCCCGACCCGTACTTCAGGATGCGCTTCACGCAGTTGCGCGCGTACTTAGACTGGATCATGGGCACCACCAGCTCCATGAGTTCTTTGGACACCTGTGAACAATGAATGAATTGATTGTTTTAATGTTGGCATTTGTTGGGAGTGGGAAGTGGTACAAGGAGAAGAGATAGGTGCCATGGAAATAGTGTTTTATTGGTAACATATCATCGCCATTCAGACAAAGGTAACCAATCACGGGAACCAAATTTTTAGATACCACAATTTGAAAGTATACTTTAGCTAGAATGCTCTACCTATTCTATCCATGAGTTAGAATGCTACGAAAAAAAATTATCATTTAAAATACTATTATCTTAGAACTTGTTTACAACTTAATGTATTCTGTAATTAGGTATACTATCAATATGAAGGTAACAATTTCGGTTGTGATGTGAGTACGGAGAACGTAATTGTACGTAACACTCTAATTCTAAAATTCAAATCAATTATTAAAAAACATAATTTCGGATGTAATTGTAAAATTTAAAAAAAAACATAATTCTTATTTTCTTTAGGTACAAAATGAATTTATGCCGCCATTCTTACAATAGTTGGTGGTGCAATGGTCAGCATCGTTGCCTTCCAAGCAGTTGATCGGGGTTCTTTTACTACTTCTTTCTTAGGTTCTTTAGCTACTTTTATTTTTTTAAATCCGGCCTCCATGGTCGAGGGGTAAGGCTCTCGACTATGAATCCGAAGGTCGCGGGTTCAAATCCCGGCATGCGCAAGTAAACTTTAATTAATTAATTTTTGCTGTTTCACAATTAATTTATGTAAAAATAATATTTTTACATAATGATTTTAGGACAAAGTGGATGGTGGGTGACAAACCTCCATGCGGATGTGGGGGGAGGCAAACTTGAGCAGCCACTGAATGATGCGTGTGGTGTCATGCGCCAGGGCCAGTTGCTTGTAGTGCCCCTTCACCCGCAGCAGGCCGTGTAGCTCCTCCGTCTGCGCCGCCCGCTCTTCCACGGTGCCCTTCTTCCTGCAACCAACAATTTGTCAACATCACTTTCCTAAACTTATTTCACACAATGCCCCCTCACTTAAATCAAACTCTTCCAACCAAACTGATAATGTGCGCCAACAGATAGATGGATGACGATGAGATGGGTTGACAATTTCAAGAAAACTGCAGCTGTATTTCGCTAAGTATTTGTTGTAAAGTATAAAAAGATACACCACCCAAATAATAAGTTAAACAACTTTGTTTTGAAAGCACGAGAAATCATATTAAAATGTCTGTTATATTTAAATATAAAAGAGGGGATACTAAATATAAATACACAGATTTTGCCGTGTACTTGTTTAGGTTAAATTGAACAATTCTTCATCACTGTTAATTATGTTAGCTTCCTGAAAAAAATGTTTTTTTGCTAAATAGTTGGGAGAACTGTTTACCTTCGTAATGTTTCACTGAGAACTTTGGCTTTAGCGATAACATCTACGGCCTCGGGCTTTGTTTTGGATTTAGTAATTTTAGAAACCCTCCTCGTCTCCCTTAATTCCTTCTTCTTCTTTTTGTATTCCGTCCAGTTGGGAGGTGCGTCCGAACCCTCCTCTTGCTTGGTGGGGTACGGAATTCCCTTAGTCATGAACTTAGGTTTGCTGCCAGGCCTGTCACCGGTATTTTCCTTGCTTCCTGATTTTTTCTTGAATTTATCGAAGGGTTTTTTATCTTTCTTTTCAAATTTATCGAAGGGTTTTTTATCTTTCTTCGCGAATTTATCGAAGGGTTTCTTTTCGGTCTTAGAATATTTTGGTTTTCCAACGTCGTTTTTCTCGGCGCCTCCATGCTTCTTTATTTTGGATGGTTTGTCGCTTTCTGTTTCAACGTGTTTCCTTTTAGAGCCAATCATTTTTCTTCCTTGGAGTCCAATTACTAAAATCGAATTCTATCAACCTCAAACAATATTGTTTCAATATGAAATCAATTTATATTTCCCTTATTACGTAGCTGACGCACACCGCTCAACATGCTTCCAGCTTCCAACAAAACATAACCTATTTTATTTGTCAATTGTGTCAAATGCGATGCCATAGATATAGTGAATATTGTACATTGTATAAAACCTAGGTAAAGTAATTCTAGCACTAAGGGTATAAGCCTGTCAAATCGACGACACCTTTGTTCCTAAATAGAAAATAAGTGATATAGCCTTTTGTAATCACCTAAAATAATTGACCGAATTCACCGAAATATTTAGATTTAAAATGTTTAAATAATAGGAATTCCCAGATTAGACCGGCCATAAAATGAATTTAGTACAAAGGCTAGCCGAGCCTATTGTTAGAAAAAATCGTAACTAAAATAATATAATCTTAACTGCTATTTTGGGAAAGCCCGCAATTCCGTTAGAATTTTATGGGACGTCAATAAAAGATAATCCCCTCAAGGGAATTGAGCCGCGGATGGAACGACCGCTGAACAATACAGGTAGACAGGTAGACAGGTAGACAGAAGGACAGTGGGCTCTAGGAGACAGTCGATTGCGAGCGTCCGCCCAGGACGGAAAGTCGCGTGCAGTCTTCCACCGGGGAAGCAAAAAGTCGGTTGCAGTAGTCCGCCCAGAACAGACGAGTCGGTTGCAGTAGTCCGCCCAGGACACCCAGCCAAGTGAAACCTTCCGCCCAGGAAGGTTCCAATTCTCGCTCCTTTGAGAGGCCGCCCAGGTCCTCTGACGACGAGGGAATTCTACACTTCCATCCCAGAAGGAAGTAACTGATCTTCGCCCTTCGGAGATCAACATCGGAGACCGCCCAGGCCTCTGATTATCGCGTTGCACCTACTCCCGATCCGGAGGTACACGAATACGTAGTGCGAACGCGAGGACTCTACATACAACGCAGCCACTGGACCCTGGACATCCATCACCAAAAAGGAAAGTGCCTGACTCTAATCATAATTCCTCCCACAACATAAGCCAGTGAACCTCTAATTTTAAGTACAAAGACTTTAACAGTAGAACTAAGTAATTGCCTAAGCCAGTGAACCTCTAATTTTAAGTACAAAGACTTTAACAGTAGAATTAAGTAATTGCGTATCTAGTTTTATTGAATTTATTATGTCTAATTAAGATTTACACTAGTTTAAGACTAATCCCACGTATATAAAAAATAAATTACTTGTAACTACCTAAGATCGCATTTCTATTCCTCCATTTTTGCGTTATTCCTAGAAATATACCTACTGCCCGACTAACCGTCATATCATAAGTAATAAAAATATTTTAGGTGAAAAAAAACGCTCAGAAAGTTGTTCTTCTTGTGTGCCTTAAGGGTGATATATCTATGATACTGACTCACTTATTTTTTAGGAATTAATATTAGGACTAACGCGTATGTGTTTTATCCATCGTATTGTTTGTGATAGTCTACTCTACGGTGACTTTCTTTGTATATTTTTCATCTCTGGAATGTAGAGTTTCCGAAAAGTCAAAAACTAGCCATTTCGTTTTTTTAGTGATGTTTTGTGCTGTTGAAGTGGTTTGATTCGTACGAATGGGTGAAATCAATTGGTCATTAAACTTTTGTTATTTAATTGTTCAGCTCTGGCCAGGATGTGGCTTTTAAAGGGCAAAGATAGTGATAAAGTGTTATACTTAAAATCTAATACTGATAACACAATTGGACGGAATTTCGGGGATATCGTTTTTCCTGCTGATAAGTCTGTCAGCAGGAAACACGCCACTTTGTATATTACTTCTGAAAAAGTTTTAATCGAAGATCACAAGTCTACATATGGGACATATATAAATGAAGGAATTTTACAACAGGAGCGAATCGAACCCGCAAAAAAAGTTCAAATAAATATCCAAGATGTCGTCAAATTTGGCATGCTGGGAAGTGAATGGAGGTTGCAAAAACTGGACTACATAACTTGCCTATCCACTTTCAAGGAGGGGGATGTCATCAACACTGTGAAGGCTCAACTAAATGACCTGGGTGTGAACATTTCCAAGGATTGGCAGCCAGACTGCACCCATCTTACCATGCCTTGTATCACTCTCACCCTTAAGGTGGTGTCGGCCCTGGTCTGCCTGCGTCCTATTGTGGGGCCTTCTTTCTGGACACAGTGCCTTCGTTGCCGTTCAGAGAACCTGCCCATGCCCGACCCCCATTCATTTCTTCCACAGATCAAGGAATCCGTCTTGAGTCAGCAAGCCAACTTTCACCTTGAACCCGAGAGGTCTTCTCTCTTTCAAGGAAAGAATTTTATCTTTTTCTCACGCCAACAGCTGAACAACTACAAAAGTATAATTCAAGAAGCGAGTGGAAAGGCTAGTTACCTGCGCGACTGCAAGATGACCAACGCTCAGTTGTGTGCTACTGCCTCCATCGTGGTGCAATACTGCAGTTCCCGCATGACTCAAGACTCCCAGGAGGCACAGACACGCATCGACGGCATCGTCAAATACATGGCTTCTAAAAAGTGCCGAGTTGTACCTGAATCTGATATCGGTTTGGCTATTCTATATGTCTCTATAGAGAAATACTGTAATCCTCGTTTTAGTTTTGCTTCTGTTATTACTGAAAAGCAAGACCGTGTCAGTACTTCCAGTGGAGTCCAAGTCCTCGCCCCCGAGACCGAGGACATCCTCCACTCCCAGAGCTCAGACTCCAGCTCACGGTCCACAGTCGTTCAGGAAACTCTTCGCAGTGCGGTTAACAACCCTCATAACATTACTCTGAGTTCTACTTCATCCAAGGATTGTTCTGGACTTTTTGAAAACAGTTTCATTAAAGATGAACCCGTGTGCTCCTCAACATTGATATCCACTACAAAGGTAAAGGCTACTTCTCCTGCACCCGGAGAACCACTCTCCAAAAGGAAGAGTACCAGAAACAAGAACAAGGAAGAAGATATGACTTGCACAGAGTTCACAGTCCCCGAACAGGACAACTTATTCCAGTTTATTGAAGAAGAAGTGCGTCCCAGCACATCCAAGACCGTGAATGCTTTACAATTGACCATACAGAGTTCAAAAAGGAAGCGTGCCCCGAGCCCTTGCAAGGAAGAAGACTTGTTCAACTTTGTATCAGAAGACGCCGGCCTGCTGGAAGGTCAGGGTATCAGTGAGGGCAGTGCTAAACGTTTCCACTCATCCACTTTACCAAAAACTAGTGCTGAAACAGAAACAATTTTAAATCTTCGGAAAAGCGTCAAGCGAAAGGCTGATGGATTCGATAATGTGGATGGGAAATGTAGCAGCAATAAACTAAGCCATTCTGTCAGCCCAGTTTCAACAGTGAGTGTTAATATGGGTGACAAATTTGATCCTTCCAGCAGCCTTTGGGTTTCCAAGAAGCAGTTCATAGCCAGTCATTCCACCATCAAACAGGAAGGGGACGATTGCTCCGGATTGTCGGCTGAAAATGAAATATTACTTAAGCTAAAAGAGTTGGATATAAAGCCAGCGATAGTTGAAATTGATAATAATCTGATAGCCAAGAAAGTTGTGGATATTCCTGGGCTGGGTTCCGGAGATGTGTCCGATTCATCAGCGGATTTGAAGAAGAACTTTAAGAAGTTTTCCAAGGTCAAGCCTCTTAAGGAGCACACTGGCGTCATATCAGCCTTTATGTTAGTCGCATACGAGGCTAGAACTGACAACATCAATATGGACAACTTTGCCAATATGAGTTCGGATGAAGATGCGAATCCAGAGTTTGCTTCCTTCATGTCTCTGGGCAGACAGAAGGCCGTCAGCAAAGGTAGAACTAGGAGGCTGTGATCTGTATTTATGTTGACCATAAATAGTTATAAGATGTATCAAACTTGTTATAAATATGTATTACTGTAACTATTAAACTTGAAAATACAACATTAGTGTTAAAATTATCCCACCCATTTAACGTGATACACGCCTCCAGATGTCTCTAATTCAAATATTTTAGAAAGAAACATTTTAGCCTTTGATGCTTTTAAATATTGAGATGAATTGTTTGTGGGCGGGTGGGTGTACATATGGAATGAATTATTATTGTAGGTTTAAAGGCAAGCCCTTCAAGAAACTTATAAAAATACTGTATATACACGGTGTCCCACAAGTCCTGAATCAAACGAAGTGGGGTGATAGGGGAGATTATTTGCAATCAAAATGACCAAATATGTGGTGATCAATTTTAACTTTTTTTTTAAATACCCAGAATGCCATCTAAAATTTTTTTAATGAAAAAGTACAATATTTTTTTCTAATTATGCTGTTAAATGATGTATCTATCTAATGAAAATATTTTTGTCAACTTACAATGGTGAATCTTGTTTTTTGTAATATTTATTTTTTATTTCTTTAAAAATAATACTTAACATTCAAATGAGAGAATGAACCATAACTAAAAACACTTCTCTAGTTTATGCTGAATCTAGAAAAGTATCACTCATTGGTCAGTTTCTAATCAATTATTATTTTTAACACGAGTATCCTAAAAGCTTTTGAATTTTATTTCACTAGAACTTTTGAAAGTTTAAAGTTTCTTGCATGTTAGGAGGTGGTCAACAATTGCAAAACAATTTAAATGTTAAAAATGTCTCACCTTCTCATGATTTCTTTATAGTAAGTCCATACGAAATAGTCGATGGGGTTAAGATCTGTATATTAGTTTTACAATAATATATTGTATTTTTATAAGTTTCTTGAAGGACTTAAGCTTTAAATCCACAATAACAGTTTATTCCATTTCATATTCCGTATGTACAACCGCCAACAAATAATTAATTTCAATATTTAAAAGCAGTACTGTAAAGTGGGTCTACTTTGCAACACTTTTACTGTCGAAAAGTACGTTTCCTACTTTGTAGATGATTACAAATACAAACATTTTATTGTTTAATGTGTAAAAATATTGACATGATTAGAAGTTTTTTTTTTCATTTTATGAAAATTGGTGCAAAGTTGACTGAGTGTTTGGGATACTTTGCACCACAAATAAAATTACTATGAAATCACTTGATTTTCGGATTTTTGTGCAATGAAACACCATCTGTGGGAGGTTACAATGCTCTTAGAGTATATTAAAAATATGAATTCAGAACATAAATGTTTTTATACGAAACCTAATCAAAAATTAATATTTTTTGTTTTTGTATGGTGGCATCTCACCTACGTGGCATAAAGTCATTTAATATATCTGTGTACAATCAAGTTCTGGAATAGAATATAACCCTCTATGGCATATCTATCAAGGGGGTGATATTCTTCCCACAATATCATCCCAGTCGTAATTCATTGTGTCATCATTTTCGGGCCATTACTAAGAATGATTTAATTGTTGTTGTTTGATCTGAACCTTTTAAATCTTAGCTCGGAAACAATTCATCTTCGTATTTAAACACCACAAACTCATTTTCTGCCCTTTACTATGACTTCAATTTTGAAACTTTCCTTTGCACACAGTGAAAAGAAACCCCAGAACTATCTATATTGCATCAGATATGACAAAATCAATCTGTAAAAAATATCCTTATATGCTTTCATACAAATACACAACAAAATGGTTAAGGGTCCAGTATAAGACCACGTACTCATCGCCGTTAGGTATTTTAGCCGCCAAACTCGATAGAATGTAGCACCGCAAGCCGCCGACTTTTTTGGGGGAAATGTGGATAATGTAAAACACGCCCGCTCCGTATTGGCAATTGATGAAATACAAAATAAAAGACATTTGCTGAATACATTTATTATTTATTCAATGCACAAAAATAAATTAATAGAAGGTTGACAAACTTAAATTTTGCAGTCGGACAAAAGAGGAAAAGCGAAAGTATAAAGTTGATTTTTAATTCACAAAATTTACACCGCCGACTATATGTAAGTAAAGTATGTCAATCTGTTGGTATAGGATAAGGTAACTTATGAGAATATGCGGATATTAGGAAAGTAACACATTGTTTGTTTTTTAGTACCTACATAACATATTAATAATTGACAGTACCTATACATAGTGCCTTTTATTTTTTGTTACTATTAAGTGTTTATTTCTTCACAATTAAACAATCTAACGAAGCGACCGCTGAAATTGTGCAATTTGACGTTCAAGCCGAGTTCAGTGCATCTCATAACATCCTTATTCAATTTTTTAACGAAATCGGCAGAGAACTCAAGAAATTCAAAATGACCTCTGAAATTATGCAATTTGACGTTCAATTCGAGTTCAGTACATGTCCAAACACCCTAATCCCGATTTTGAACGAAATCGGTAAAGAACTCAAGAAATTAAAAAATGCCACCGAAATTATGCATTTTGTCGTTAAATTCGAGTTCAGTGTACCCCTGAACTCCATTGTACCCGATTTGATAGAAATCGTTTAAAAATTCTAGAAGTTCGAAGTGTCCCCTGAAAACATGTATTTCAATAATGTTATTATTATTACCTTAGTCGTTTTTTTTTTCTTCCAGGAAACATGTCTCTTATTTTGTATATTATACACATGTCTGCCTTTATTTTTTCCCATTTTGAATAAGTAAATAGAAAACAATTTATTAAAAGACGATTTCAAATAAATTTAGTTGGAGAATAATAATGATTTAATTTCTGCTTACCCCGATCGAATAACACCGGTTTCCTCAGCGTTCCTAGTACTAATCAAATTAAATATCTCGTAGCCGCGTAGAAAATAATGACAGTAAATACATACGTGCTCTCGCCTCTGGAGTCAGCTCGTGAATGACCCGCTCTCGCGAAATCTCGTGACCAGCGCGCGGCGTAATTCTTTCGTATGGAATTTTATATGGCGCCATAGAATAAAATATTTCATAAAGTTAAGTGAATAACAGTAGAAATGTAGGTACTTTGTAGTATTTCCAATTAACTCAATCGGTTGTTAACCTTTATTAAAGTGAGATTATGGAAGGATTTTTATTAAAACTGTAATATGCGTAGTTAACAAAACTGTGAAGGCACTTTTAGCATTTTTCTTAATATTGCAGTATATATTTCATATAGAATGGAAAGCATTGCACTTTAAGAATTGTCGCCATTCGGAACCTTAGACATTTTCCTAACCAATCGTATAGAATTTACAGATACATTATTTGTTATATTTCTAACGTTAGCAACCCGCAAAGTGACGTTTAGCGCTATCTTTGAGTCTTCGCCCTTAATTAAAGAATATTAATATGTAAAAAAAAAAACTTAGAAAAAATTTATAAACATTGAGATGGATATAGATTGAGTTCCCATACATTTTTTAATTTTTTTACCTTTAACACAAAAAGCAAGTATAGATCTACTGGGTATCCGAGATGACGTGATAGATTAATATAAAAAGAAGGAAACTCCATTAACGGAGGACTGAACGCGGTTGGCGCTAATAAAAAGTTGTCCAAAGAAGCGAAGCTAGCAGTCCACAATGGAGTGCTGATACCAACCCTGATGTATGACAGTGAGGCATGGAATTGGCAGAGGAAGGATGAAAGTAAACTGAATGCCGTAGAAATTAGATCTCTGAGACGAATGTGTGGTAAAACCATGTATGATTGTGTGAAAAATATTGAAATTCGTAAAGAATGCAAGGCTGATGTAAGCGTAATGAGTAAGATTAAGAAAGGGACGCATACATGGTTTGGGCATGTGGAGCGAATGAACGAAGTAAGGAGTGTAAGAAGAATGTGAATGGAAGAAGCCGGGGATGCCCGAGGAAGAGATGGCACGATCAACTGAATCAAATACTTGAGTCGGGCCATGTCAGAAGTCGGAATAATAGAAGAGAATCTATGAGACGATGTATGAATGTGAATGAAGCAAGAAGTGTATGCCAAGATCGAGTTGTTTGGCGGTCCGTCCTCTCTGCCTACCCCTGCGTAGAAATGGCCTGATGGTTAGTTAGTTAGTACAACAGTCCCATATATTGTCTCGGAATGAAAACATATTAAAAAAATGCAGATCCTTGGTAAGGGAGCAAAATAAAACATTTTTTAAAGTTGGTGCAAAGTAATCTCCTCTGGTGAAAAGCAAACCATCTTTACGGTACATACTAAGTGTTTTTTTTCTACAATATTTAAATTAGGGCCATCTGTGAGCCTGTATTATGTTTCGTTTAACCTTAACTATTTAAAGTCAAACATATTTCATAAAAGAGTTACAATAAATTATTGTCTATAAAACATGTGCGCGGGCGTGTCGAGTTTCGATCATACTAAAAGTCGTTCAGTTACTTCAAAACATCAAACGTATCTGTGTTTTATTGAGTTTTTTCATAATTCATAGAAAAATAAAATCATCAATAAATTATAGATACTGTCATATTCAACAGTAGCAAGATATAAATATCAGCATCATGTATTTATAAATTAGTTATTGATGACAATAATGACGAAAAGTATATCAGAAGAAAAATAAAGTAATTTGCGGGATTTTGTGGGAACAGTTTTCTTCAAGAATGATAGACAATAAATCAAATATTCGAAAAAAGACAACGGAAAAAAATCTTAAAAATCCTATGCAAATTTCTTTCGGTTCCTTGTGTGAATGGATATTTTGGCAATCCGGGCCCAGACAAGAAAAGGTCGCCCATGCCTGGTCTATAAAGTAAGGGCCCATAGAAGCTCGGGTTTCATGTTTCATCTTCAACAACCTACCTTAAAAAAAAAAAAGAATAAGAAAAGTTTTGTTTACATAGATATAATATATATAAATATCAACATGTTGATAAATTGTAAAAAAAAATTTAATGAAGTGGTTTATACAAAACATTTCTTATTCATTTTATTAAAAATGACATCACAAAGTAATTTTACAATTATTGAAGAATTAACTTTTAAAATTAAAATAAAAATTCAATGTTTACAAGTTTTTTTTTTAATGTAAAATATACATTTAGTATTTTAATCTAATTAAATAACATTTTAAATAAGTATAAAAGTAAAGATTCTCATCCCATCAACACATTATATTTTATTAAAAATGACATCACAAAGTAATTTTACAATTATTGAAGAATTAACTTTTAAAATTAAAATAAAAATTCAATGTTTACAAGTTTTTTTTTTAATGTAAAATATACATTTAGTATTTTAATCTAATTAAATAACATTTTAAATAAGTATAAAAGTAAAGATTCTCATCCCATCAACACATTATATTTTTGACTATGCAAATTATTTGGAATGTTACAATGATTCTGTAACTCTAGAACAAAAAAAAAAATGATAGCTTAAAAAAAAAAATAATACAGGTAGGGTAGAGCTAAACTGCCCTTTTTAATAATTATTCTTTGAAAATATACATTTTACTGATGTATCGTATCGGCTATGGAAATACAGACTTACAAAATAAAAGAAAATAATGGTTTTTTAAGGCATTTTTCTTTTAATTTAGGAGTTATTTAGGTACAAAGGCTAAATAATTCCAACTATTTTGAATGTAGTAATTATTTAAGAGTTTAAGGTAGGGTTGGGTAAGTGGTTAGTCCCCAGATCTATTAGTATGTATTTATTAGTACGTATAGTACGTTATTTATTCCTACAAAGGTTAAAAAAAAACAAGTAAAAAAAAGTAAAAATCGTAGCTTATAACACCCCTTGTCGCTGAAAACAAAAAATGATGCTTTGAAAAAAGGGGGTTAATTCCAGCTGTCTAACAAAGTGTTTAAATTAAAACATATTATTATCTAATTCAGACAGTACCATCTCAAATAATAATATATTACATATTATTTTGAATAGGCATTATGTGATGGAACTTTACTAAATGAAATGCTATAACTGTACACCACTTGATTTTATAACACGCTAACACAACTGACACAACTATGTCTTTGTTGAGGCAAATATAATTAAGATTAAAATATGATGATTAATGCAGGAGCAAGAGATAGATGTAGGCAAAGGCATAGGAGAGGATAGAGAGATAGGGTTACAATTTACTTATATTCATAAAATGTGTATTATATTAATTAGTTTATATCCGCCCTGATGTAGGCGTGGATGCACTGAAAACGGTTGGCGTGTTATGAGTATATTTGAGTGACATACAGAATGTTACAGTGTTCCATTTAATAATAATACATGTTTTCCTGCCTGTAGAATGTTGTAAGCCTACCACCTCCAGTTTTTGACCCTGGACTTGCGCAGCGCCTTGAGTGCCAGCACTGCACGGTGGTGCGCCTGACTCTGCATGCGGCAGTTGTCCTCCTGCTCCGACAGTCCCACCACCTTGTCGTGCTGCAGGGCACTCTGGACCCCCGACTTGGCAAACAACTTCTCGAGGACATATTGGTCGGGGTCCTCCTCCACTTCTGGTTCTGCTTTATCTTTTTTTCTTTTCACCTTTGTCACTGATCTTCTAAACTCTTCATCTTCATTCAGGCCATCCTCGTTCAAGAGACTTTTGTAATCTTTCTCTTTTCTTTTTCTTTTCTTGTGTTCACTTTCTCTTCTTTTGATATTGGTAGTATCATGTGTTTTTGTAATGTGCTTTTTGGTAAATTTAGGCATTTTGGAAATATCACAGGTTTTAATTTTACCATCTTTAGATTCTACTGTTTTCAAGTGAGTAGTTGAATTACTTGGTTTTTCTTCGTCTGTTATTTCTGTAATATCGTCTTCGACAATTTCGCCATCTTCATGTGGTTCTGTTTTGTAGCGAGTTGAATTACTCGGCGTGTCTTCATGCGTTTCAGTAATATTGTGCATTTTTGTAGCACATAAAATCCTGTTTTCAGATTTATTTTCAATATCACACATTTTTTCTGTAGATTCTGCTATTTCCGATTGAGTAGTTGAATTACTTGGTGGTTCTACTTCTATTAATTTGTCAGTTATTTCGCCTTCTATAATTTCATCTTCTTGTGGTTCCCTTTCGAGAAAATCCAAATGCTCAGGTTTAGAGTACATATTTATAATATCTATTTCGGATAAGACAGTAGAAAAATTGGCTTTAGTTTCCTGATCATTGTGTATATTTATCAGGGGCTCCTCTGGGATGGGCGGGGCCGGGAGGCGGGACTTATTGTACCTCTCCCTCGGGTCTTCTTTCTCCTCATCAACTTTGCCATTAGTGGCTGAGTTGCTGGCAGACATGTTCTTACTGATCTGTTGAGCGAGTCGTCTCATAGCATCCATCTTTGTCTTGGAGAATGAGACTCCTCCACTTAAGATAACTTTATCATCTGGAACCTTATTGGATTTGATCTGTGTGTGCTTGAATATATTGGTTGTTTCCGTAGAGCCCGCCTTGTCCGGCTCCTCCAGGGAAAATAGACCCTGAAGCGTGCTGGTCTTCAAGTAGTTCTTTTGTTTGGGATCTAAAAACACTTTATTTCCAAGCAATTGCTTAAAGACTTGGCGTTGATAAATTTTCTCTTCTACAGTTCCGGCTGAGAGTAAACGGTAAATGGTCACATCCCGATTTTGACCAATTCTCCAGGCCCTTTCCTTAGCCTGAGTGTCGATAGCGGGATTCCAGTCTGGGTCATAAATAATAACCCTATCAGCCCCCGTGAGGTTGACTCCCAGCCCTCCCACGCGGGTGGTGGCCAGGAACACCAGATAGCTGTTGTCAGAATTGAAGGCCGTGATCAGCGGCTGACGTGACCCTATGCTAGTTGAACCATCCATCTTTAGATATTTATAATTATTCTGCTGAAGAAATAATTCCAGGATGCATATCATGGCTCTTGATTGTGTAAATATAAGAACCCTATGACCCTGCTTCTTCCATATTTTTAAAAGAGAGTTGATAACCACCATCTTGCCAGCTCGTTTCCAATATCCAAAAGATTGAACTATGTCTGTTGGCAAAGTAGCATCTTCCGGAAGATCTTCATCAACTTGACAAATATACAGATCTGGATGGTTGCATATTTTTCTTAATATGCACAGGGCTACGAGTATTCTCGCTCTCACTGGATCTCCGAAGCGACACTCCTTGTCCAATATTCCCCTGACAGCGTTGCTCAACAAGTAGGATTTATACAGGTCCTTCTGTTCATCACTTAAACTACAGAACAGAACCTGCTCCTTCTTGTCTGGCAGCTTCAGATGATCCTTCACCTGTGCCTTAGTCCTCCGAAGCATGTAGGGGGTGATGGTGTCCTTCAGGACGGTGGCCAGAGACAGGGCTGAGGCCTCCTGCAGCTTGCTGGCATTGGTGTAGCCGCCTTGCGTGATGGGGGAGGCAAAGTGATCGGAGAAAGCATTGAGTGTTCCCAGAAGTCCAGGAGACATAAAGTCAAACAGAGACCACAGTTCTTGTAGATTATTTTGCATGGGAGATCCGGTAACCACTAAGCGATGTGGAGTGCGTATCCTCCTCACGGCTTTACTCACTTGCGTTTCTGAATTCCTAATCTTGTGTCCCTCGTCCAGAATAATGTAATGCCACTTCCTGTCTTCAACGGCAGCTCTGTGTTTGACTATGCCCGTGTAGGTGGTGACCAGGATACCGTGAGCGGCATGGATGTCCCTAATGAGGCGGTCGGGGGCGCCTTGGTGCGAACCGGAGTTGTGCAGCACGGCCACCCTTATAGGGGGCCACCACTCGTGGAAGTGGAGCACCCACTGGTGGAGTACCGTGGCAGGGGCAACTATGAGAGTAGGCCCCAGGCCATTCCAGGCTCCCATCCTAGATATACTCAATCCCACAAGAAAGGCGATGATTTGTACAGTCTTGCCGAGTCCCATCTCGTCCCCCAGGAGCCCTCCAGATTCCATCTGATGGAGCTCCCAGAGCCATTTCACACCGGTTTTCTGGTAGCGGTAGAGCCTCTTCCATATACAATTGGGTACCATCAGCCCCCCGAGGAGTTCATGGCACTCTTCATCGTCGTTCGAATCTTCATCCAAAGTCTCCACATACTTTTTGACCTTCTTGTTTTTTTTATTCTGTTTCCATTCTTTCAACCTGTCGTTGAATCTGTCCACATTACCATCATCATGTTGCTTGGGCAGCTTTGTCGAAGTTCTCGGAGGGGCGCTTTTAGAGGTACTCGGCATCGCATGATCGGTGTCGCTATCTTCTGAAGGGTAATACTCACTTCCCGAATCATCCGCTCCCTCGGGCCGACATATGGCCGCGCAGGGCTTGGAATCAGCCTTATTGTTGTTTTCAGTTGCATCACTAGAATAACTGATCATACGAGTATTGTTTGTAATGGTTTTCACTCTTTGATTCGGAGCATTCTTAACTTTAGACTGGTTAAAAAGTTTTTTCTGGTTTTCAAAATAACTGTTCATATCAGACATCACAGAAGTTAATTGCGTAGGACGATATAAAATAAATGCTAACACAAACTACTTGAACTATTTATTATCTGAATAAAAGAAAAATGATCAAGCTGAAAACAATGAAATTAACAAGAGCGAACACGAACTGCGTTTATCCGCGCGCAATGCTAATGTCATAGATATACCACTGCACTCTCTGGCTAATGTCTTTTCGTCTTGTGCTTTGTTATGACACAATTGACACCGGCCCCTGACACAAGTACAAGCAGGTAAAAGGCAAAAGGGGGAATAGACCATAGATATATCACTCTCCAGAAGCACAGTGAGTTTTTTTTACTAATTTCCTGGCCATAATATTGGGTTTCCACTTTATCTATTTTATGGTCTATTTCATAAAAAGTAGGGTGAAAAAATGAGCTTTTCAATTTCTATCGCATAGAAAACCCGCTCTCACTGATCTATTTAATAGATTCTATGAAATAAATTCAAGTATAGATAGTCACCAGTCTTCCTTGCAAAGTGAGGTCGAAACTTGTTTAAAAATTGTAAATTTTTCTTTCAAGGAATTAGGTCAATAATTAGAACGATGAGATTCAAATTATGACAAATTATCTGTTTTCACTATGTGTATTGTACTTTGCAATTAAAAATAAATAAATACAATAAAAATTGGAGGTTTCGGTTGGAAAAATTGATATTTGACAGTAAATATAACGACACAATTAAACAGAAGATTACGTATAAATTATTTAAAATGTATGCAATAATAATAATGTATTTATTTCAGCTGAACAGATCGGTGAATGCAATACTCTGTCTGACATATAAAAGAATACTTTTAAAAAAATGCCAATAATTCTAATTGGATTCCCAATCCTCGTTCTCCAAAGTATCTAATTCTTCCGAAAGCTCAAAGTACTGTGAGTGGTCCAGTCCATCAGGGCGCAGTAAAAGACTGAAATTAAAATTTAATTTGGTTGAAATGATGCTCTATAATTGTTGTTCAATAAAAATATATATATATTAAAGAAGGAAATGAGAATATTCGTGGGCAAACCAATTGTCAATACGAATAATCATAATTGGATAATTTGTATAGCGCCGTTTTTCTGAAAAATCACCTCAATGGCGCTGTGGAATATTAAGATAATGGAAATACTATTATTATTATATGAGTTAAAGTTTTTAACAAGGTACATAATTTTATTGCTTATTTTTAATTATGGTTTACTATGAATAAAATATAAAATGATGTACAGTAAAGCTCATTCTTATTTTGACATTTGACATTCTAACCTCAAAACCGACCGGTCATAGATATAGAGCGTTTTGACGGGTTTTGAAAATTATTTAACTATGAAAACTAACTTATATAATGGTATTTAAATTAGAACGTCATTTTTGATTTTAGAAAAATAGACTGGAGTTATGACGGTTAATATGACGGTTCTCGTGATCGAGGGGTAAGACTATCGACTACGAATCCGAAGGTCGCGGGTTTAAATTCCGGCATTCGCAAGTAAATTTTATTTAATTAATTTGTGCTGTTTCACAATTAATAAATTAAAAATAATATATGGTATATTTGCGCACGTTCCAGAGTGAAAGATACTCTCAGTATCGCCCTGGTGATATACCATCATTCAGAGTTGAAAAGTTGCTTGAAATGGCTTTAGCCGTATTTGGTGACCAGATCTGAATACCCAGATATTTCCCCTCCTTCGTCTTCCCCTTCTCCTTCCCCTACCCACTACCTAAAGCTTCACAACATTCCCCAATGCCATAGTTTCACTATCTCCAGCCGGTTGGGAGCAGTTGTGACTCTTGTGCTATATTCACAAAAAAACATTGATCTTCGTCGGACCACTTTATGGCCAAGAATTTCAAGAAAAAATGTATAGTGAGACGGTACAACAGAAACAAAGCAATGAGCATAGAATGACCATTATATATATATTATATAATAATAATATTTAGACGACTTGTAGAGCACCGTTTTTTGAAAAACCATCTCAAGGGCACAATCAATGGCCAGTGCGTCGATCACGAAGGTATTTTTTGTCGATCGCGGAAATATATATTTTACTATTTCTTGTTCAAACGAATCAAAACTACTCGACGTTCCATTTCTTAAAATCCGTTTGTTCCTTTCTCTTATCTTTTTTTCTAATGAAATACATATCATATTATTGTAACGATTTTTTTGTATAGTTTTTTTTTACATTCACTTATTAAGAGTTGTAATTGGGGTTTTTATTGATATCTCATGTTATAATTACAAGCGATATCAGTCGATCGGCAATTTTTTTTTATCAACTAGTTGATAAGACAGTGGTTAGTGCAGTGGGTATGAAAAGCAATCTTAGGTAGTTACAACAAGTCATTTATTTTGATAGTCGTGGGGTTAGTCTTAAACTAGGGTTAATCTTAATTACACACAAAAATTCAATAAAACTATATAGGCAAGTACTTAAATCTACTTGTAAAGGCTTTGTACTTAAAATTAACTAATTACTTCGTTAAATCTACATAAAAGGTTGTATTCTTAAAATTAGAGGTTCACTGGCTAATTTGTAGGAAAAAGTTGTTTCTTAAAGTTAGAGATTCACTTGGCTGACAGGGTGGAAGAATTATCATGAGAGTCAGAGGCACTTCCCTTTACTGATGGCTGTCCAGGGTCCAGTGGCTGCTTTATAATAATATTAATAATAAAAATAATAATATTTTATTTCAGCAGAACAAAGCGGTGCGTGCAATACTCTGTCTGCCATATAAAAAGCATACATTTTAAGAATAAAAAATTACACACTGTAGAAATATAATATGAAAACATAAATAAAAATTAAATTAAATTAAAATAACATATTTAACACTTATGCTACAGTGGCCTGAGAGAAATTCTCCATCTACGATTTAGGGGCGCGCCATGCCACTGGGCGACGACCTGGACAAGAGTGTTTTCCGATCTCCGGTAGCGCTGACTCGTCCCGGCTATTCTGTGGCGCATCAAAGAAGCGAACCCATGCACCCTTCCCTCTGCAAACATCTGCGAGGCGCTGCATCTCCAAGGGAGGCCGAACAGCGCCCTGTAAGCGTGGTTATATTGCACTCGGAGTGTGTCCATGACGCCTTGTGTATATCTAGTCCATAGTTCGCTGGTGTAAAAGCTCATGCAGTATGTCTGGAATAGTTGCTTTTTTACCGGAGGACTGCACCTATTAAATCTTCTGGCGAGCATGTTGGCACGTACGCACAGCGCTCTTCTTTGACGTTCTATGTCATTTTTATCATTTAGGTCATCAGTGATGATATGCCCCAAGTATTTGATTTCGAGGCAGATTTCAAGATTGGCTACGCCGAGACGTATGGGCGGAATGACAGCAGGACCCGTATTTGCCTTGAAAATCAGCAGTGATGATTTTTTTGCATTATACATTAGTCCGTGACTAATAACGTACGATTCGCATATGGCTAGAAGTTTTCTCATTGCTCTTAAAGATGGGGCAAGTATGACCATGTCATCTGCATAGCTGATATTGTTCATACATACCCCAGCAATGTGGCATCCGATTCTTGTTTTTTCTTCAGAGTTTTGCTAAGTTCATCCATGTATACATTGAATAGCACTGGGAACATTGAGCCTCCTTGTCTAACGCCGCACTTTAATTGAGCTGCTTCTGATAGGCTATCATTCCATCTGATAAAGTTTTCCTGTTGGTTGTACAAAGTATTTAATATATTAACAATTTGCGGTGGTACTTGTCGTTCGGTCAGTTTTTTCCACAACTTATTATGACTAACGTCCTCGCGTTCACACTAGGTACCCAAGTACCTCCGGATCGGGAGTAGATACAAACGCGGCGATAATCAGAGGCCTGGGCGGTCTCCGGGGTTTGATCTCCGAAGGGCGAAGATCAGTAACTTCCTGGGCAGAAGCGGGGGTTCACTCGCGTTGCAGAGCCTGGGCGACTTCTGCAATTAGATCTCCGAAGTGCGGAGATCGTACTTCTTTCTCGGATGGAAGCGTAAAACTCACTCGTCGTCAGAGGACCTGGGCGGCCTCTCCGAGGAGCGAGAATAGGAACCTTCCCAGGAGGAAGTTTCAAGCCAACTCTCCTTCCTCGGCGGAAGACTAACGCTCACTGTCCTTTCGTCCGAGAGCCTTGTCGCCCGCCTACCTGTAGGGATCTTTTTATTACCCGTATTGTTTTGCAGGCCGTTTTGCAGGGCGGCTCATTTACTTTGAGGTTTTTATTTCTGTCCAATAAAATCTCAAAGGAATTGCCGACTTTCTAAAATAGTAATTAAGGTTGGTCTATTTTACGATGTAGTATTTTACAATCGTTTCCGGCTTGACCAACAATAGGCTCGGCTAGCTTTTGTGCTAATTTATTTTATGGCCGGTCTAGTCTGGGAATTATTATTATCTGAAATGCACATTTTAGAAACTAAGTATGTCTGTGAATTTAGTCATTTCTTATAGGTATTACAAAAGGATATATCAATAGTCTCTCCTAGAAAAAAAAGTGTAGCCATCTCTGATATTTTTTATAAACGTCATAAACGAGCAGCTTACAGCAGACAAAATCCCGGTGTTGCTAGTTAAATTAAATAGTTCCAAGGACGGAACTGTTTCCTCTCCATTTCTATTAATGAACATTTGATAGCTATAAATAATTAAGAAATAACTTGATACATTTGTGACATTTTTCACCGAGCTGTTTGCGGTAATACGATACTTGGTTATTGTGATTTAAAAATATTTACAGATTAGTTGTCAATCAGTGTTAAAAAGATCTATTCATCGAACCGATGTGCACAATAAGTTTTTGTGATTAATTTCTTCATAGAAAATAATGTGGCGCGCATCAAGGATGTAAATGTTGACTTTTCTTTATAGATATTTAGAGGATTTGTATAAACCTATGGGAAACGTTATCTTGTTGAATTTCGGATAAAACCAGCATCACAATGTCTGGTCGGAAGAAACCGCGCGCCAACCTGAAGCTACAAGTGTCTGATGAGTTCCTTCCCACAGTGTAAGCTAACCCATTTCATTGTAATGCTTCCCTGCTACAAATTCAAAATAATATCCCTTACGCAACTATTGTGTTGACAGGTGTAGGTTATGTTTGGTAGAACTGTACAATAACAACCCCAGATTCGAAACAATTCCATACCGTGGTTATAAATCTGCTGCTAAAGTTATTTCAACTGATAGGTGATTGAATGCTAGAATGATATGGAGTGGAATTTTTTTCTCTATCTAACTTTTTCTTCTCTAACGTATTTAATATCATACTCATGCAACCAGCGGCAGGGTATTCGAATAGTAATTTTAGTACTAGGAATTGTTTTAGGTTACCCTGCCTTTTAAATCATTAGTATATTTTATTAATTTAGGAAATGCTTTAGACATTGTAAAATGATATACCTATATGTATATCACATAAGAAAATCTTTAAACTGCTGAGCATCTCATATGGTGGAAAGGCTAAATGACAATCTGGATACACCGGAACTGACGGCTTCAGCTGGGTGCTCCCTCAATTTCAGCCCCTTAAATAGTGGAGCTTATTCAAATTAAACACTTTTGCCTTTTAACAGTGGTAACGATGGAAATACAAAATGAATAGTTGATTGTGATTCTTATTAATTTCATTCCTGATGGTGTGTATGCAACATAATTAACATTACAGAACAATTAAATAAATAAATAACTTCTGGTAATTTTACAAAATTAAGACTTACTTTAATTATTTAACTTAAGAAAACAGTTTTATAATAACTAGGTTAAGTTTGACAAGCTAGGTTGTTAGCTTTAAAAGTGTCATTGTGTTGTTCTCCCGCTTATTAACATAATAGGTTAAACACTGCTTCAACACATTATACAGTATTGAAACTCTTTGTTGGTTATTGAATTCAAGAATTAGGAATCCATTAAACCATCCAGTAGGTTTCTAATAAGATTCTTACCATACTGATAATTTTGTGGTTAAAACGGGATGTTGGAGATTCCGTAATCTAGGATCTTCCATGAATTTTCAACTTTGAAAATGTGGTTCCGTACAACATGTATACACCTCCAAGTTATGAAGGCCTGCATTAATTTAATTTTAGAGTCACTTTAACATTTTGACTTTACCGTTCAAATCTGAATTCCTGTGAGGTTTATATTTTATTGATGTCCTATTTGTAGGACGGCTCCACGGAATCTGGATAAGCAGACCACCATCACGGTGGACGAGCGCACCTTCACGGTAGTGGCCGATGACCTGGTGAAGATCTGTGACCTCGGCCGGGGTGCCTACGGCATCGTGGAGAAGATGCGCCACGTCCCCAGCGACACCATAATGGCAGTCAAGGTAATCTCTGGTTTCGTGTCTTGCACATATCGAGTGTGCATAACAACTGAACTAATGTTTACTTCTCTCCTCAGCGTATCACCGCTACAGTCAACAGTCAGGAACAGAAGCGCCTTCTGATGGATCTGGACATCTCCATGCGTTCTAGTGCGTGCCCGTACACCGTACACTTCTACGGAGCTCTGTTCCGCGAGGGGGATGTCTGGATCTGCATGGAGGTGATGGACAAGAGTCTGGATCAATTCTACGCACTGGTGTTCAGCCAGGGGCGCACCATCCCCGAGGATATCCTGGGCAAGATCGCCGTGTCCGTGGTGTCGGCGTTACATTACCTGCACTCGCAGCTGCGCGTCATTCACCGTGACGTCAAGCCCTCCAACATCCTCATCAACCGCATAGGAGAGGTTAAGATGTGTGACTTTGGCATCTCAGGTTACTTAGTGGATTCAGTAGCCAAGACTATTGATGCGGGCTGCAAACCCTACATGGCCCCCGAGCGCATAGACCCTACGGGCAACCCTTCGCAATACGACATCCGCAGCGACGTGTGGTCGCTGGGCATCTCGCTGCTAGAGCTGGCCACCGGTAAGTTCCCGTACCCCAGCTGGAGCTCTCCTTTCGAGCAGCTGAAGCAGGTGGTGAAGGACGACCCCCCACGCCTGCCGCAGCCGTCGCCCTTCAGTGCAGACTTCCAGGACCTCATCACGCGCTGCCTGCAAAAGGAGTTTGGTGAGCGCCCGAACTACCCCAGCCTGCTGGAGCACCCTTTCTGCCTGCTGCACCGTGACCGAGTGACCGACGTAGCTTCCTACGTCCAGGAGATTTTAGACTTGCCCGATTAGATCCTACTGATGTCTATGTATATTGTATGTATTTTTAAGAAAAGAGAATGCTGAGATTCTTATCGCCGGCCTTACTAACAGTTTTAACCGATTTATCTATGGAATAGTAACGTATAAAATTTTATGAAAGATAATTCGTTCATCCGGAGGATAGTTTTGTAGACTGTGTTTCTTTTTTGCATATTTTATGATTTGATTAATTTACAGTACAAATAAGAACATTTGCCTCCGGATTAGCGCAGTGCATTTGATGCAACATAATATGAAATTTGATAGTACAATTATTAGTTTACTAACAATACTGTTGTATGACTGGAATGTTAGCCAGAGCTAGAAGCCGATGGCAGAGAGACTCCCGAGCGGGGCGGCTGATCATCGCAGAAAGATATCTTCCGTTGCGCGAATCAAGCGGAGTTCGTCAGCGCTGAACCCGTTGTGCCATTCAATGTGCAAACATAGTTAACTGATATTCAGTATATAAAGAGTTTATTTGTAAATAACTGGATTTTTATAGGTATAAAGAGTGTTAATCTAATCTATCAACAACATTTCGAAACTATTAAACATTGCCATGATTTATAAGAAAAATGTGGCAAATGAAACTCAACCTCTTTCAACCACATTACATCAACTTACGGCCGTTCTTTCCAATTTTTCCAATGATCAATCTGAGGCACCGATTAGCTAAGTGTTTTGTTGAGCAAGGCTCTTTTCGCTTGTTTCCGAGCATTTTTTATTATTGATCATGCCCGCCCACTTTCATAGACAATAAAATGACATTAAAGTAAAAATTTTCAATGTAAAATTAACATTGACGAGTTAATATTGTATTTATTATGAATACACACCATTTGTTTTCAAAACGAATACATAAATCAACATTTTTACATTTTACAAACGTATCTGTTAAAAATAAAGTATTAGCTTGACTTTTCCTAATGCCGTGAAAGTACATTATTTGTTTCGTACATTTGACATTTCTTTTCTGTGAAAAGCAAGCCAAAACATACCTTATAATAAGTAGAATAAGTTAGGTTCTCTAGTTTTTGACATTCAAATAAATCTTTAACATTCAATACTTGGATCGTAAAAAAATAGATTGCCAACCAATTTTACTGACATTTTTTCACTCTGTTGACACTTTTTATAACTAGTCCTTTGTTGAGCGAAGCTTGATCCGGTAGAATCGATTCCCTAACTTGATTGAGAGTTGGTTCGGGAAGTGTTTAGTTGTGCATTTGAGAAGTGTTGAGGCAAAATCTCGGCTCAACAGTTGCTCAGTAGGATTGGGAAAAATGGCCGTTGAGCCTCAAATGTTTTTCATTTCACAATAATTGCTGACTTTTCTCACATAGTGTGTGGCAGAATGAGTTATTAAATGTTGTTGGTAAGGTAGATTAATACCGCATTGAGAATAAAGAGTAAAACAAAATGTAAAAGTTTATTGGCAACAATATAACAAGTGTAAGTACATAATTATAATATTATAAAATGTTAGTTTTACAATCACACATAAATATTTACAAAGTCGTGGCGACGCGCGCCAGGAGTCACAAACAAACGAACAAGGTGCTGTCTACTCGGGCAATTCCTTTGACTAGATATTAAGTTAACATCGATGACAATTTGGCCACAGAAGGGGACATTCTATTTCACTACTCACATAACTGGGTGCAATACAAACATATTATGTACTAACTTTACTGATTAACTACGAGATGTGAGACGACTGTGTGCGTGTGTGCGAGGCTGCAAGGCTGCAAGTATGAATCGCGCCAGCTCTACTGGATTGAGGACACTTGCACTCGAGGTGCCCACTGTCCACCCAACCAGAGAGTGCCCACTTTGCCTTTGTCCATCGTATAAAATGATTATAATCAAATTTGTAAATAAATTGTCAATAATTAAATAAAAAATAATTTTTACAAGTACGCCTTTCATTGAATTATAACTACTTAATACTATCATGTATTGGACTGTGGTGTTAAGTGATGGGTGAACTATGCTAGGATATGTACACAGTTTCTTTCATTTCTTAAAACGGAGAGTTCATTCCCAGCTTGGTGCCAAAGTCTAGTCTGGCTCTTCTTTGGTACCTCAGGTTGGCCCTGGAAAATAGAGATGGGTATTTGTGTGAAACATGGTACATACATTACACTTATGCTTCTGTGTGGGTTAACATACAAACACATATAGCTTGGAATTTAATTGTGCATATTTATTGTTTTAGAACACATAATGTCATTACTATGGTAATATAAAGCTACTCACTTTGTCTTTGAAATGTGTTCTTCACATTCAAATGTTTTCACGTATTTATTATTATATTAATTTTTTCAATTTATAATTTTGATCTGTAAATTTGATTTTGTTTATATTTATTTATCTAACATCTAATTACACAGTTATTTCAATTCATACAGCGTCCTTGAGGTGATTCTTCACAAAAATGGCGCTATTCAAGTCATTCGATTATTATTATACATTTCAGAAATTTGAAAAAACCGCCTTTGTACCTAATTGTCTTCCTTGCAAAATGTTAAATAATGAAAAAAATTTAAACAAAATTATTTTAGAATATGATGTAGAATCATCTCCTTTCGGAATATATCACTAATTTCTGAACACCGTTTGGTTAAAGTAAAAAATATACACTTGGGCCATTGTGCATTTTTAAAATTACAATCATTTTCCTATGAACCATGGTGATACAATTTAAAACATTTTAAACGATCGCAGCAACCTCATTTTCTGTTTAATATTAAATTAAAAATAACTTGTTGCAGCATAAGCCACATGTTGGAATCAATCACCCAACATCAGAAGCCTATACTGCTGTGGTAAGTAAAAGTACAGTATCTTCCTTGAGAGTCCTATGGAAGATACTGTGTTTTTACTTACGACGACAGTATATTTATGTGTGGGAAAAGGACTAATTGTGGTCACCGTATGAACTTATTGAATCTAGCAGATGTGGGAGAATGTGTTACCGACAATAGACAAAGGAAAAGTAACCAACTTGATCTCCTGCCACTTGATGAGCTCGTTGAGGGCCAGCACCAGGAGGGGTGAGGAGCAGAGCAGCACTAGGTGTGGCACCGGGTAGCTGAAGGGAGGTGACTGTTCCTCCGAGGCCGGGAGCAACGTGGTTAGGCTCCAGAAGAGGATTTGAACCGTCAGCCTGAAAAGAGTGCAAAGCATCGAAGTAAGTAAACCAAAACATCGGGTTAATATAATACATATGCGTTTATCAGTGGAGGTCGGTGACTTTTTGTAGAAGGGATGCTTGACAATCAGTATATACCTACTATCAAATTTAATTTACAAACTAGCCCATAAATAAGAAACAATTGCTGATAAAAAGAGTCTGTCCATTTAGCTATATAAATCATTTACGCTCTGCAGCATTATAGATCCAAAATATCTTAAACGTCATATAACAAAAAAATCCACGACGTAGGTACCGGAGTTTTCATTTAATTAAACTTTAGATCGATTTGACGCTCCTTATTTATTTCTTGATGTCATGTACGAAATGGGAGTCAGTTTTCCAGTTTGCAGAATACCTTTTTTCCGTAAATGGCCAAGCCACAAAACTTTTTCGCATTAACAATTCAATTATACAACCACACAATTCACCATTATCGTTTACAGTTTTAGAACACGTCGGTGAAGTATCCATGTTATATTCTATATTATTTATTTATTTAAATAATTAATTAAATAGGTAATCGAAGGATATCCAATGTTTCAATATCTCGGCTTCAGTTATTCAAGCCATACTGTCAAAAATACGTCATGTAAACAAATGTTCAATCGTTCTAAAAACAATCCACTCGACTCGAAATATGTATGCTATTCTGTGCGCCCATAAGCATTAGTCATTTTTGTACGTTGGATGCTCTCCTCAAAACTGCATCCGGTGTTCTAACATATTGGAAGGCAGGACTTAATGCACATGCGCCAAAGTGTTTGACTTTAGGGATACGGAATAGAACAGAGCATCCACGGCATCCACACTGTACCATCTGTGTGTTTCCGCGCGTAGACATTCGAGCATTGAGAATGTACAAGTATTTGGACTTGCTCCATGTGTCGTGTCATTGTGTGTGTTAAATCTCTGAGGACGGGACAATGTCGAATTACAGTAGGGCTGTTTACAGCTGGAAAAAATCTTTGTTCCGCTAAGGAAAAAATACTAAGAAAAAAAATCAAAAGCTTTTTGATCCTAAAACAGAAGGGATGCGGAGCATCCACAGCATGTACGGATGGCCTGATCAATATGTTATAGTATAGTATGTTAAATGAATTATCAACTTACAGAACTATCACACAGATGCACCACGCCTTGTTGAGTAAAATGCTCTTTCGCCATAGCGAATGTTGCCGATGGACAAAACACGTAGAAATGGTCACTGCAAATAAAATAAAACATTTAGGTAAACATCTTAAAATGATATCTAAATTATTGTTCAGCAAAATATGGTATTTTCACTGTTTTTTTAGTTCGTAGTGTTTATTTACATCTTAATGACGTAGCCAGATTGAGCCGTTTCGGAATGTGCTGTTTTAGATCGATTTTAAAATCAATAATTTTGAACGAAAATATAATTTTTTTTATTGTTATTTTTTATTATTATTATTTTTTTTTTTCAGTTTAATTTTGTACCCTGATGTGATGCTTCTGATAAGCGAAACCGGTCAGTCCTAATAAAATTAAATAAATCTCGTGGTTATAAACAAAGTTATTGTTTTATTTTCAGAAATTATAAAAAATTACACATTTTTAACGGTACCTATAGTTTGTAAAAATAGCCTATTGAAAACATGAAAATATTTTCATTTAGTTTAAGGCGATGCAATGGCAAGTAATGCAAAATCATGTGTTTTTGGTTTGAAGATTTGATGGCCTAGAAATATCATATATGATTTAATTAAATACTGCAAGTAGAATACACCTTGGCCTTTCGTTTAACCGGGCTTTTTTAAGTGTTTTTCTTTAAAAAAATTACGAGTTTTTCAACTGCGTCCCAACTGGAAATAGTAACGCTTTTTTGGTGAGTCTTTTTATTAGAAAAAATATATTATTGGATCTAAAAAAAAAAATTAAGTGAAAAATCTCCTACTTACGAACCCTTTTCGGATATTGTCAGATTGTTGCAATTCATTGTGGCAAATTAAGTTTTTTAGAATATGACTGAAAAAATTTTTAATATTAATGCCCGAGCTTTATAAAATAAAACATGCATTTTGGTAGTTTTTTTCGCGTAAATCGAAACACGCGGTCGGTGTTAAGTGGGAATTTCAACCCTTTCGCCACATGCATAAGGAGTGCGTGATTTCATTTGAATTTTATGAAGTGGATCCCTTAACATAAAATGATAATTAAATAATCCTAGTAAAATGTCCAAGCCTTAATTGAACAAGGAAACTACTCAATATAAATAGAAATTCACTGAAGGAGCTAGTAGAAGTATCAACAGTAAACCATCACCTCGGAAGACGCATGCAGCTGTAGGGAGTGGAAAGCATCAAGAGATGTAGGAAATGTGAAGAGGATGGAGAAACACCTGACACATATTGTGCCAATATCCTGCTTTGATGGGAAGAAGGATTAGATACCTGGGGAGTTGAATATGTACCACGCTGTAGAATCAAGAAACGTATCCAACACATATTGTGCCAATATCCTGCATGATGGGAAGAAGGATTAGATACCTAGGGAGTTGAATATGTAGCACGCTGTAGAATCAAAAAACGTATCCAACACATATTGTGCCAATATCCTGCATGATGGGAAGAAGGATTAGATACGTGGGGGGTTGAATATGTACCACGCTGTAGAATCAAGAAACATATCCAACATATATTGTGCCAATATCCTGCATGATGGGAAGAAGGATTAGATACGTGGGGTGTTGAATATGTACCACGCTGTAGAATCAAGAAACGTATCCAACACATATTGTGCCAATATCCTGCTTTGATGGGAAAAAGGATTAGATACCTGGGGAGTTGAATATGTAGAACCAAGAAACGTACAACACCCAATGACAACCTGCTGAACTGAGGGAATACGGTGAAATATGAGAGGCACAACAGGTCTATGGCTTAATGCTTACAGACTGTCTCCATATCAATAATAATTATAGTTCAACATTCCGATGTTCAAGGAGAGTTTTCATTGAAAAAAAAACTGATGAAACATTGTCTTAACATGGTGAACTTACGAAGTAAAATAGTGGTCATTATGAAGGCCATTTGTTGCGCTAGCATGTATCCATGTCCGTTGACATCGCCCCAGCCCCTCCACTCCATCCCAGCATAGAGATCAAGGTGGATGTCCTCCGGAGTGGAGTAGTTGCCCTCCGTGTCAGCGGGCAGCCCGGTGGCCAGGCTCGGGTACACTAAGGAGAAGCAGTGTGTGGCGTTGTTAAGGCTGACTATCTCCTGGCAGAAAGTCCCCAGCAACGTGACATAGGAGGCCAGCACGATGATGATGAAGGGGAGGAACTTGTAGCCATAGCACCACATGACAAACAGACACATCTGGAATACAGACAGATATTGAAAACATTTACAGCCTTACAAATTAAAAAACACTACAAAACAGTAAAACTGTGTTTTAGTTACATATTGAATAAAGTCTGTATAAGGATACTAATAAAGGCATTTTACTGATAATCAATTAGTAAGCAATTTGTAGTGTGGTGCATGCGTTTGGTCATTGCGGTATTTTTACAAATAAGAGTTTAAAACCTGCTTCTGTTAATCTGAGGTAATATGTGCGATGAGAATCCCTTATAAAAATGCAAAATTCGATATTACAATAAATTATCATCACATTTTATTTTTTGACAGGAATTGCTGCGACACAGTAATTGGACTAAATGAAAAAACAAAAAATACCAATGCAATGAAGAAGAAAGCATGGTTAGAAATACGCAACGTCCATAATATCAAAAAAAATCATCCATTTTCTGAAATATTGTGAATATTTGCTGTACGTATTATATTACGTATGGCAAAAAACAATATATTTCAGAAAATGGACGACATTTTTGACATTATGTATGGCAAAAATCTGTTTTGTCAAAAGGCATTTGGTATGTGGATTAAAATAATACATTATAATAGATATATAGCTATATAGATCGCTATATATATCTATATAATAGATAGCGCCCTTGAGGTGATTTTCTCACGAAAACGGCGGTATAGAAATAATCCATTTATTATTATATGTAAATACATAGTTCGTACAACTTTACGTCACGAAAATAAACCCAAAAATAATTCGAGGCTGACAGCTGTCAATGTTACAACACAGATAAACAAGCCTCTTCCGCTGTGAAAGGAGTGTATAACTTTCCATGAACTCTATATAGTTGTTAACTTCTAGTGCGCCGAGATTGCCCATCGGATGTGTATAATTTGTATCGGTTGAGCGCCAGCATATCCGATAGGCAACGTAAAAATAAACTTTCTTTTCGTATATATGTAGAATATAAGTAGATATTCTGGTGAAATTGCTTATGATAAATATATACATTTTTTATAAATAAACACATTATCTGGTAAGACTATTTATAAAAACAAGTAAGTTATTATGAAAATAGAATCAGCCGGTGCACAGCGGTATGTTTGCAAAATTTTCTCCTGAGCATATTACGGAAATATTAGGTCGCGGGAACTCAGCATTCCAAAGATTAACCCTAGACACCTAACCTTCGTCGCATTGACGAATATGTGATACCAAATATGCTGTCTCTTTTTGCCGCGCATGCCGATGATCAACTCAGTGCTCGCCACGGTCTCTCGAGTCGTATATTTTTTTTAATAAAATTTTTATAAATTGTTTTTTATCAATATAACCTTTGGCTCATTATATGCGTCTAATAAACATAACAGAAGGTGTGTTCAAAAGAAAAGGTGAATTTCGAATTTTTTCGAAACGTATTTATTTATTCATCAATATCCATTTTCTCCCCTTCAAAGTAATCCACCTCAGATATAATGCACTTATGCCAGCGCTTCTTCCAATCCTCCAAGCACTTCTGGAATGCGCTTTTCGGTATGGCCATCAGCTCGTTCTTCGATTCTGACTTTATCTCATCAATTGTGGCAAAACGCTTTCCTTTCATTGGTCTCTTCAGTTTCGGGAATAGGAAAAAGTCGCAGGGAGCCAAATCTGGTGAATACGGTGGTTGAGGCATGATTACGGTGTTGTTTTTTGGCCAAATAATCACGAACAAGCATTGATGTGTGAGCTGGTGCATTATCGTGATGCAAAATCCATGATTTGTTTTTCCACAATTCCGATCGTTTGAGCCGTATTGCTTCACGCAAACGTTGCATAACTTTCTTGTAGTATTCCTTATTAACCGTACGACCTGTTGGCAAGAACTCATGATGCACCACGCCATTGTAATCGAAGAAAACAGTGAGCAAAACCTTCATATTTGATCGAACTTGGCATGCTTTTTTCGGTCTTGGCTCTTCTGGCCGCTTCCATTGGGATGATTGGGCCTTGGTTTCGATGTCATAACCATATACCCACGTTTCATCACTAGTTATGACCCTTTTGAGCAAATCTGGATCGTCGTTGACGTCATTCAACAACTCCTGAGCGATACTAATGCGACGTCGCTTTTGTTCAAAATTTAGCAATTTCGGAACAAACTTCGCTGCCACACGTTTCATGCCCAAAACATCCCAGAAAATTGGATGGCATGAGCCGATTGATATGACAACATCCTCTGAAACTTCCCTAATAGTGATTCGATGATTTTCCAAAACCATTTTCTTCACTGTTTCCATGTTTTCTTCGTTTGTTGATGTGGTTGCAACTCCAGGACGCTCATCGTCATTAACATCTTCTCGGCCTTCTGTAAAGCGCTTGTACCACTTATAAACACTTTTTTAAGACAAGGTAGACACGCCGAATGCCACAGTCAACATTTTAAGTGCGTTGGAGCACTTTATTCCAATTTTAATGCAAAATTTAATACATATTCTTTGATCTATTTTTTTCAAAAGTAAAAAAATCGAAGAACACACAAAAACGTGACTAACCTTTCCTGTTGTCAAAAACAAACCACTAATCCAAAATGGCTGATAATACTAACATATGATAAACATATGTGTACCAACATAACAAAAAAAAAATCGATAATCGAATGTACACAGCTCGCGAAAGTTCAAAATTCACCTTTTCTTTTGAACACACCTCGTATGTTTTTAATAAAAAATATCTACCACAAAAAATGTTAATCAAATTGACGAATGGTTACGTTTAATGGGGTTCGTACGTACGTTGGGTGTCTAGGGTTAAACATCAGTAATATTGTAACATTTATTAGTAATGTTTTTACATAAAAGGTTATCTATCAGTTGTGTAAAATTTAAAACACGTTTATTAGTAAAACTGTTAATAATTAGAGACACTAAACTTTATCAAATGAACACAAAAATTATACTGTTATTTAGTTATAAAATGTAACTACATAATATATATAAGATACCAGTGGGTGAAGGTTTTAAATACCCCTCGTTTCATCAAGCTCCATTGAAAATCTGAAGGATTGAATTTTTTTTTTGTTTTACAGTAACTCCACACAGGAGACCAAGGAGGAAATAATTTTCCTCAAGGCCTATATCATCTTTGGGGATGCGGTGTGGAGGGTCTTTTAGAGGATAGGAAGAAATGAACTTGGGTCTTGAAGAGACCCATGTTATAGGATGGAGGAAACACAGAGGCCGGCAGATCATTCCACAGCCGAGCTGTTGAACACAAGAACGAGTCGTAGAAGCGACCCGTTCTCATGTGACAAATGTCAACCGTGTGCAAATGTTGGGCGCGCGTTTGGCGTGTTTCCCGACTATGCACCGGTGCCGAAGGGATCAATGACGCTAGTTCCTCGGAGCATCTTCCATTAAAATACCGGTAGAACAAGGACAGCATTCCCACCCGACGTCTGTGCTCCAAAGATTGCAACCCATTTGTTAAGATAGGCGAATCTATCAAACGGACCGCCCGTTTCTGCACAGAGTCAAGGTTTTGTTTCAGATATTTTGGGACTCCCGACCAGAGGTGGCTGCCAAATTCTGCAATGGGGTGCACTTTAGATTTGTACAGGGTCAGCAGTTGTGTACTATTAAAGTATCTGCGGGCTCTGTACAATACGCCCAGCTTCTGAGAGGCTAACTTTACTCAGGTTTCGATGGAGCCCCCATACCTGAGCTGGTCACTTAAGGTTACACCAAGCATATCAATGGAGGGCTTGTTGGGAAGATTGCTTCCATTAAAGGAGACTAGATTGTCATTTCGATCCCTTTTAGACGTAATCAGACATGATTGAGTCTTTGAAACATTAAATTCGACGAGGTTATTCTTACCCCAAGAGGAGACCCTCTCGAGGTAACCGTCCATTCTCTGCTTTAAAGTCCTCCGAGCCGTTGGAGTTTGTGTGCCCTTTGGGGGCTTGTCAAATAAAAAGCAATCATGAACTGTACTGTCATCTGCGTAACAATGGATTGGTGCACATGTCAAGAGGTCATTGATGTGCAACAAAAACAATGTCGGAGATAGAACCGATCCTTGTGGGACGCCAGCATTTATTGAATGTGAGGAAGAGATGAAACCATCAGCAACCGTCTGAATCGATCTCTTCCTCAAAAAGTCGGCAATCCACTTACACAAGGAAACGGGAAGTCCGTAAGAAGGCAGTTTGTTGACAAGTCCTCGGTCAAAGGCCTTAGAAATGTCCAGTGAGACCGTTTGAATCTCACCATAATGTTCCAGGCACCGTCCCCAAACATGCGTCACATACGCGAGAAGATCACCGCACGAGCGGTTCCGCCGGAATCCGTACTGGCGGTTGTTAATGATTTTGTTCTTCTCGAGGTATGTAAGCAGTTTGTCGTTGATCACACGTTCCATTACCTTGGACAGAACTGATGTGATCGCTATGGGACGGTAGTTGGCCGGGTTGGAGCGGTCACCTTTCTTAGGTATAGGATGAATGACCGCTTTTTTCCAACCAGAGGGCACAGAGCCACATTTAGGGACATTTTAAAGAGCTTTGTTAAAACTGGAGCGATTTCTGCAGCACACCTCTGCAATACCAGGGCAGGTATTCCGTCAGGCCCACTAGCTTTATTAACATCCAGCCCCCGTAAGACAAGGAGTACATCCCAATGCCGTATCCTCAGCTTTTTCATATAGAAGCCGCAGTGAGGAACCGACCGCGGGATGGCACCCCGGTCATCGAGGGCCGAGTTTTCTGCAAACATTTTACCTAAAAGGTTGGTCTTTTCGGTAGCAGTGTTTGCTAGTGAACCGTCAGGTCTGGTAAGAGGCGGCAGACTGGATTTGCAGAAATTGCGACCTATGGAGCCCGCTAGCGACCATAACGCCCTGCTGCCATGCGGGCAGGCAGCTAGCTTTTTACTGATCTGTAGGTCGTGCTCAAATTTGACCTATTGATGATTCTCTTACTGTCCTTTGCCAATTTTTTATATGCTGATCTGTTTTCTGACGTTCGAGATGTGTTGTAGGCTCGGTAAGCCGCGTTTTTTCGTCGAACTGCTTCGGAGCATTGTCGACTGAACCACGGCTTTGAACCTACACCAGTTTCTTTAATGGTTGATTGAATGAAGCCATCCATCGCAGATGTGATGACTTCACCAATTTCCTGGGCACATCTGGACGGATTCGAAGTCTGAAAACAGACAGCTGACCATGGGAAAGCATTAAAATGCGCCCGCAGACCGAACCAATCTGCTGACCTATAGTGCCACATTTTTCTCTTCAGCCTCTCGATTGGGGGTCTGAAGTTAATAAGGATTGATGTCGTCACCGGGCAATGGTCGGACGATCCTAAAGGCGCTGCGACATCAATCCCATAACCACGTGGTTTGGTAGTTAAAAATAGGTCTAACAGATTGGAGCGGTGAGTCTGGACATCAGGAACCTCGTAGGCTCCTGAACCAGTTGCTCCAACCCATGGCCAAGGGCAAAGAATTCCGCCTGTCGGCCAGCCGAGTTTGTTGAACATGAGAACTTCAACCACGGTTCATTATGAACATTGAAGTCCCCCAGAACAACAAACTCGGCCGAAGGGTAGCGGGGTAAGAGGTCATCAATAGTTTCGCTCAAATGTTTAAATAGCTCGGATGAGTCTGATTCGCTGAGGTTTGGTGAGCGGTATAAACACGCATAAAATCTTACCGTACTGGCAAGACTGACGCACACCCACATTACGCCAAATCTGGAATTTTCCAGACTCAATAGTCGCACACAGTTGACGTCAGCTCGGCTATACAAACACCTCTTTTTGGTCTGAACTTGCCTACGAGGGTGAAGCCCGGGCAGTCCAAATAGAAGGCATCAGGAGGCTCAGCTATCTGCGTTTCGGAGAGGAATAAAAGGTTTGGGCGTTGGGATTGAAGGTGATGGTGGACAGAATTTAAATTTTTGTGCAGGCCTAGAATGTTGGTAAAATTTAGCAACATTTTTGGCCTGCACCGGGGACGCCTACTACTCGCCGTTGTAATGATATTATTATTGTTTAAGTTTTGTGATTGCATGTTTTTTTTTTATTATTGTTGGGGATTTTATAAGAAAAGGAAAGCAAGGGAAGGATTAGGTATAAAGGGTGGGTAGGAAGCTGGGGGTCGGGGTATCCAGGACTGACGGACGTATGAATCCATCCCACCCACTGCGGTGCAAGGCTATGGTTGGGAGAATCTGGCTGGGAAGGGCTCCCAATGCGCCCCAAACGCTACTGCTGGGTCCCCTCCGGTCACGAATCGGCACAACAGCAGCAGCGGGGTTTTTACACTCGCTGGTGGGGCAGCCCACCCTCAGTCGTGAGCCTGAGGGTCGGGCCCCTGTACTATCGAGCGGCCTGGACAACGGTAGCCAGTTGTAAAGGGTCTCCCTCAACCATTCTCTCCCGATCCGACCCACCACGCAGTAGGTGGGCCAACGCATCCGCAGCCAAGACCTGGACAAACCTTACCCCATGAACCCGGGCACCCCTGCTAAGTCACCAAACGTAGCGAACCACTTGGGATGACCTATGGCAGAGGTGTTGGTCATCCAAAAAAATGGTTCCCGGGGCGGCGGTACCCATACCCGCCTCCCAAATATGAACAGTAAAGTTGAATCTCTTACGTGTTGTATACAACATATTTTTCCGGGGCCCGGAGTGCAGCTGCTTTTCAGCAGTGCAATCAAAATAAAAAATATAAATACCTGGTTATTCATGGGATATGAATAAAGTAGTTAGTGGGGTTTGCACTGATTTATTTGTTTTAGCACGATGGCGAACATACCTTGATGTTGATGCGCGTGTAGAGCTTGTTGGTGGCGGTGGCCATGACGGTGGGGTCCAGGGGGCCGAGTGCCAGTGTGGTGGCCACTGCGGGCACCACCACCACACTCTCCCACAGCACGGCGCCCACACTCAGCGGGGGGGGAATCCCGCACACCAGGCATAATAGCTGCAACATACATACACATCTTAATAAGCGGACACTGAAACGATGATCAGACTGTAACACTTCCCTCACTTTCATGACGTTGTCATCAGTTTTGGAAGTTAACGGTCGTCTAACGCGCACATCGTCTTCAATTGATTACCGGCCGTTTTGGAATTGTTTGTTTGCCACTCGTAAACTCTTGCCTGTGTCATGGCTTCATCTCCGAAGGCTTCCCGAATCATGGCCAGGGTCTCGATACCGGTTTTTTTCAGCCAAACGCAGAATTTGATGGCTGCCCGCTGCTCCAGCAAACGTTGCATCTTGATTTCCGAAGCGACAAAACACACTTTGCGCGGATCACTGTGCTAGCTCTACAGTTGCTCGGAGAGGACTGAGCAGCGGCGCGTTTGGTAGCTGCGACTCCCCCCTACCATCCCCACCACTCGGCGCATCCCGCTATCCCTTCTAGCACAGTCAGGATTTTTTTTCTCAATACTTTTGCGTCAGACCCTGTATATTGTTATATACTTAACTCTATGGTCTCAGGTCAATACATATACATATGTATGTATGCATTATGAAAAATGCAAATATCACATTCCCATTACTAGACTACCATTTATAATAAATTACGTTATAATAATAATAATAATAATACTTGGACGATTTATATAGCGCCGTTTTTGTGAAAAATCACCTCAAGGGCGCTGTACAAATACTACTTGCTAGGGTTAATCTTATTATGTATATATACAGAATACATACTTACCTGGTAGGGCACTCCAGATTAAAAATTAATTAAATTACAATGTTTTGGGCTGAGATGGTATGACTTGACTAATGATGGCTGCACGCACAGGACACATATATTAGAAAACACTGCACATTGCATGACATTGAAGTTACTGTTTAAATCCTATTTGTCATTGGTATTATATACATTAGAAGGTTATTGACAAAAGAAGAGTAGGTGCTTATTTGAAACATGATTTTATTTGAGATTTTTTGATAATAATTATTTACATTTACGAATATGTTTGAAAGAACACCCTGAAAAATTGTCAAATCTCAAACTAACAGTATTTATCATTCTAAGATATTAAAAAACATATTAAGACTATTTAAGAAAAAAAAAATGCTTATATCTTTAGGCGGCTGATTTAAAATAGACAAAAGTTTGTCGCGATACCTATAGTATTTTGTAAAACCGAATAGATAACGTTAAATATTTGATCATAACAAATCCAAAACTCCAAACGATTACAATACAAATAAGTAATATCAAAATCTCTTCTGTTACTTATATGCTTTCTAACTATAAAACGAAACCCATTATAAATATCGACCTTGCTTGGTTCAAGATCAAACCAATAAATGGTGTTGATTTTTATCATTCAGAAGTCAGATAACAAACATAATTTTGTCAAGAAATCTTTCAGATTTTTTATAAAATTGAAATCCTTTAAGATCCAAATGTAGTTACAAAAGTCACTTTAAAAAAAAATACTACATTGTAACAAAATTCTGTCATTTTAAGAATTTGTAAAATAAACTTGTTATTTTGTGTGGCTCGTTCAATATTTTGAGGGCAGATTAAAGTTTGCCTTTTGCAAAGCAGAACAGAAACCGTTTAATATTTTATACAGCTTACTTTTTGATATTTTATTCAGCCAAATGGGCCATACAAATAAAATTAAGTGTGTAAAATTTTAATACCATAGTTTTGGTTTAAAGACTTAACTTCTTATCAAAAGATATAGCTTTATCATCCATTATGTACATGAACATTGCGGTACTCATGTGACGTCACAAGCAGTAATACCAACATAACATGGTGTTTTCATGAGATGGTTTTTTGTTCACTTTTAGATAATGATTTATAAGTTCTACGTATAATTACGTATAATAAAAGATATATATTCAGAATCGGCGTTTGCTGATTTATATGAACATATTGTTTTAAAGCCATAATATTTTTCACTGGAGTTCCTTATTGGTTTTATTTTTGGTACACTACTCAATAGATATATAAATCTCCTTTAATGGAAGCAATCTTCCCAACTCCTTGGTGATATCCTTGGTGTAACCTTAAGTGACCAACTCAGTTATGGGGGCTCCATTGAAGCCAGAGTAAAGTTAGCCTTTCAGAAGCTGGGCGTACTGTTTAGAGCCCGCAGGCACTTTAATAGTACACAACTGCTGACCCTGTACAAATCGCAAGTGCGCCTCACTATAGAATTTGGCAGCCACCTCTGGTCCCCAATATATCTGAAAAAAACCCTTGACTCTGTGCAGAAACGGGCGGTCCGTTTGATAGATTCGCCTATCTTAACAAACGTATTGCAATCTTTGGAGCACAGATGTCAGGTGGGAATGCTGTCCTTGTTCTACCGGTATTTTAATGGAAGATGCTTTGAGGAACTAGAGTCATAGATCCCTTCGGCACTGGTGCATAGTCGGGAAACACGCCAAACGCGCGCCCAACATTTGCACACGGTTGACATGTTACATGATAACGGGTCGCTTCTACAACTCGTTCTTGTGTTCAACAGCTTGGCAGTGGAATGATCTGGCGGCCTCTGTGTTTCCTCCATCCTACAACATGGGTCTCTTCAAGTCCCAAGTTCACTCCTTTCTATCCTCTAAAAGACCCTCCACACAGCATCCCCAAAGATGATATAGGCCTTGAAGGAGATTATTTCCCTCAGGCCCCCTGTGTGGAGTTACTGTAAAACAAAAACAAAAAATGATAAATTATAAGTGCTGATTTCCCGAAAATTAATAAATAAATATTTTGACTTACCTCGATGCGGCAATGCAATATGGTCATTTTGTGATAATTATGTTATTTCATTTGGTTTTGCGTCCTCTGGAGTTCGTTATAACTGTTATACTTATAATCTTATACACAAATGGTCCACCAAAAAAAGTCTTAAGTAGTAACTTTGAAGGCCATAGCGAGAAGAGGAAGTGTGGATGAGTGGCTAGAGTTACCTGCAGCAGAGTGAGGCTGCAGAGGGCGGATATCCAGTACTGCGAGGCGCTCCAAACTGACAGCATGAGGTGACGCGCTAGGGTCACCAGCGAGAACAGCGACACTTCGGCCTCACGCGATTCCTACCATTTCACCACAAGGTTAGGTTAGTAACACTCACTTGAGGGTGGTCTATGTATTGTAAAGTCATGGAAGCTTACTACATATATATCAATGTACCCTCTGAGAGTTTTAACTGGCAAGGTCCATCAAACTTTACAAACAACATTATCAACAACACCCAGATCAACACCACCCATTTACATACTGTCAATCGATCAATCAAAACAAACAAATGTAACCAATGAAGTAGATACTTTAAAAGATAAGGATAGTTACATAATGTAAGATGCAAATGAGGGGTATAGGAACAATGCTAATTGTATTTTATTCATGAACCTTATGTTAAATCATAGAAACTTTTTTATTCAATTTTAGGTAGATACTTTGTTTTCATACCTCTAAAATTAAATGATCCAAATATCTAGTGTATATATTAACCACTAACCCACTGGCATACCAAACGAAACTTTAGAGCAATTGCTTATATCTGTAGTAGTTGGTTCACCCCTGTGTTGGTATTTAATAAACAATTCAGGATACAAGTGAATAAAAATAACAAATGATATGCCAATGGGTAAAGTGCTTCATATGATATTTATGTGCTGAAAAGTAAAGTAAAAATGGTGTGTAGGTTGTGCCTCCAAAGATGTCCAACTCTATGCTCTATGGGGTCCGCTAAGTTCAATTCCCTACATTGTGTGTAAATATAAAAATGAACTCTGAAATAAAAACTGCCAATTATGTAGTTGGAAAGGTAACAATGGTATACAAAGATAAAATTTGAAAAAATAATTAGAATAGGACTAACGTGTGTGCCCTGTGGGACCCCAGAGGTGACAGTTGGACAGCTCTGGGGCGTACTGTAATACCTTTTGGCTCGGCTCTTCCTCATTAAACTGGGCCCCCTTTATCTTGTTAGCAATCTTGGCGAGCAAATACAAAGCAAGAAAAAATTATTATTTAATTAGCTGTTAGAATTACTTTCTTTTCACCTATCTGTCTATTTGGAAAATTTGTAGAACCCAACCCATTTTCTAGAACTACAAACTTTTCCCATCAGTCTACCTTTAAAGAATATAATAAAAGAGTGTTTTTTTTTACTTAATGTAATTCATTTGGTACTTTGTTTGCCAATTTATGCTGAATACATAATTATTTTGAAGAAATAATACAGTTAAATGATGCAGGTGAAACTTTTTCCATCATACTAGCAGATAATAATGTGTATATCCATTACAATAATACATATTAGATTTGATCCAGAAAGGAAAAGAATTGACGCTGAAGAAAATAATTTAGTCATTACATATTCTTAAAATCACAAACATCTACAGGATTATGTATTGATATTGCCCAAACTTTACAACTTCTGTCGATAGTCCTATAGTTTAAGGTAAAATTATATTTTTCTAAGACGGTTAATAATTTTAACTTGAATTGCTATCAGCACTCACAGAAATGGAGCAGGAGATGGAGTTGAGGGTACGGGCGAGGTCGATAGGCCCCGGGCCCCGCGGGGGCAGCTGGTACGGAGGCACCTTTTGGCACAGGACGGGATATAGCGGCTCCACTGCAATGCTACAAGTAAACCTTACTTACGATATGTACGAAATATTAAAAATAACAAAAATGAGATGGATTTATGTTAATTTGACAATATCATAAATCTATCTAGCACAATCTTATATCTTTAAAAATAAAGTCAAAACATGGCTGAGAGAACTGAGTGATTATGAACTTACAAACTATATAAAGTCAAATAAAGATAAATGGATATTTAGTAAAAAAAAAATGCAGGCCACCTCAGAACAGGAAACCCTAGTGAGGAGGACTGTGAATACTGTGACTTTATACTTTAGTTATAATAATATGCATTATACTTACAAACTGTCCTTATAATTATGCTTTATACTTAAAATTTATTACTAAAGTCACATGCATATACAACCTTTAAATAGAAACTAATAAAAATAAATAAATAAAAATAAAAGAATAGCGCTATTGTCTTGATAACTGAAAAAAATAAGAGGCAATATGCTCTTTCTCACACGAAGGTAAATCTAATAAGGACATTAATAAAAGGGAAAAGCAGGAAATTTAATTAATTGGGGACTGAATGCAGTAGTTGTTAAAGAAAATATGTCAAGGGAAGCGAGGTTAGCAGTTTACAATGAAGTTCTGATATTAATCCTGACTAGCGGATTAACACCTGCTGCAATGGGTTTTTGCTGCATTTTTGACATTGCACCCCCCGCACTGATAAAACTGAACAGTTTTGAACACACGTAGAAAGGACCCAGAATGTTCATCATAGTACGAATTAAATTGTAGACTCTTTTGCATATGTGGGGAAATTACCATTTCTACTATTCGCGTCTACACAGCGATTAACATAGGATTCTAGGACATTAATACTGTAAGATGTATGGTAATGAGGCATGAAACTGGCAGAGGAGGGCTAAGGTAGACTGAAAGCGGTAAAAATGGGAATCCAAAGGCACATGTGTAATAAAACCAGGTTGGGGAGATTATGCGTATCATATAAGAGATAATATTTGAATGGTTTCCAATTACGTATAAGCATTTTTGGGTAATAAACTATGTTGTCCACCTTCTCGTTAGCTGAGGGTTAGTAAAGCTCTATTTCACAAACGATTAGTTACATTGATTAATTGATTATTGTACCTGGCATCAGCCTGCATGAATATCTCCATGTTGTCCTTGTTAGCGGCGGAGCCCATGACGCAGACCACCTGGCCGTACTCCTGCATGATGCTGAGCATGCGGCGCGCCGTGCTCGCCGTGCAGTCCGTGAACAGAGAGACTAGCAGCGGAACGTTGTCCACCTGCTCTATGTGCGGCCGGATGTTGTCTATGCCCCGGGGAAGCTTGGCCTACAATTGGTAACGATTGATCTAATTAAATGTTGAAATATTTTACAATAATTGTTATGCTACACTTCACCATAGGTGTAGCCAAAGAGAATAGCGGACATTACACATACGTTTCAGAGTGAAGATCACATTACACTTCATTACAATACATGCTCCAAAACGTATGTGTAAGGATGTGCAGTCCGATCGCCCAGATCTCCCGTTAGTCCGACATATCGGTTTTAGTATTAGTCAATAAATAATATTAGTCAATTTTTTAACGAAAAATTGTAAGTAAACTATCTAAATTTTCACTGTTCGTACGTACAAGTATGAATAAGTAATTAATTAATAATAATGAATTCTTAAGTAATTTTAAAAATCTTCTGGGTAGTTATGACATGAGTTAAATCTTTTAAAATTGGTAAATGCCACTGACGTAATAATTACATAGACATGCCCAAAGCAAAATCTACACGTACCATTTTGGCGTGGAGGGAAAGGTCACGTGATATCCATTTTGGCACCAGAACAGGTCGCGCATTTTTTTAATAAACTCCCCTATCTTTCTCATAAAACGGTGTAAAAATGGTAGAGAGAATAATCTCAAATATCCCATTACATTCCACAGGTAATCGTTATTTTACTTAATTTAAAGCTTATTCAATATAATTATAACAGTTTTGTGAAACAATCTTGTTAAACTGAAATGACGATAATGCCAAAGCATTCACGTCATCTTTTCCTACGGCGAGTAAATTAATAAACATTTATAAAAGGGTCAAACTAAATGCTCTAACAAAATATTCTGTTTATATAAACAAGCTGAACTATTGTTTATCTATTGCTGTTTTACTTAAATTGGTGGTTTGGGTTAGTTTTGAATTTTGGCACGGCAACTATGGGAAGGAGATTTGCGATAAATTTCAAACAATTGTAAAAAGGACAAGTTGATCATTGGCAGATTTGCTTTTCGAAGACTAAATACTAATACTTTGCGGTGTAATGCTAGTTGCCTGCATTCTGCCGGGATTAATTTATTCGAAAATCACAGAAAGGGACATTCGATTTTTTCGGCAACTAAAAGGTTAAAAAAAACTATTGGAGTCGGGTCTACACTTTGATGCATTTTTAAAGACAATGAACAGCTGATAGTGACCCGCTAATGACGAATACTTTCAATTTGACCACAAAAAATTACAACTTTGAACTCGAATTACTCGAAAACGAAGGCTCAAAACAAAAAAGTAATACCACAAAATTGACTCCAAATGTAGATTTACCGGTTTCTTCCTTGCACCATGAGTTTCCGGACACTGTGTACATATATTTTAAAATAAGAAAAGATTTCCGTGTTATAAATAACCTTATATAAATTAAATTCTCTCTACTCACATCATAAATAGCTGAAATTCTTGCCTTGACACCTGCAATGATGGCTCAGCTAGATGATTAGAGAATTGAACCCCCGATACCTGGGTGCGAACCCAACACCTTTGTCTCGTCTACATATAGTTTGTAAGTAACATGGTTGAATCAATAATAAAATAAAGAAGCGGACTCACTCTATTGCGCATGTCGAAGTTGACAGGGGCGGAGTGGTCGGTGGAGTCGGTGAGGCAGGACAGGGAGCGACAGCCCTCGGGGCCCTCTCCCCCCTCCCCCTCCCCTGCTGGACCTCCACCCCCCTCGCCCTCCCAGCCGCCCAGCAGCACCGAGTCCTGGGACACCTGCCCTGACACCTGCAACCAACCACTTTAGTTATCGGATATGATTGTGGGTTCATAGAAAAACAAATGGTGTGAAAGCTTGAATGGAAACGGTTAATAGGTGTCCATAGTTACAAATAAATCCATCATCGCAGCATATTTTTGATGAATCGTGTGCGCAGACCTTAACCTCTTGGAGTGAGCTTTTTCGAACAAAACTCTATCACAGTATTTTGCAGTGGCGTGAGTTGCCCTATGACCAAAGGTAGGCTGTGTGTAATTTTTCAAGTTCAGGTATGAATTGTGCATTAAATATTTGAAAATGTTCATTTTATTATCATCTTCAACTGAATGTTGTAGCCAACTGAATAAATAAGCATATAAGTTTTTTGCCAAATTCATGGAAATATCAGTTTGTTGTACTTTTTCAGTACTTTTCTTAAGGTAGGCACAGCTTTTCAGCTTTATAGGCTGTACGCCACTGGTATTAAAGTATGTAATATTATTGAGTGAGTATGAACTTTTTCTAAACATTATTAGGAACTGTCCAAAGATGGCAGTACAATCCACAATTTCATGAATACATCGCTTGAGGCTCGAGTAATATAGAGAGACGTAAAATTATGGCCATACTCCTTAGGGAGTACTTTGTTCGGGCCGTAATATTACGACCATACTCGCCGAGAGGCTAATTTGAGTATATTATTGAATTTACAAATTGACCTATAGACACAACCAAAATGAATATACATCGGTGACTAATACATATGTATTAGATACATTCTTGTTAAAATGCTGGCCTGACAACATTTATTTTAGTTTATACATAATACATTTAAGTTTACTATAAACCAATTTAAAACTTACAAAATATTGTATTTTAAATATTCAACCTAGTTAAGTTTAAAATAATTTAGTTGAATTTTCTGATTGGTATTATTTTATGCTCCCCAGCAGCGCATATTAAGAGGAACGGCTGCACTGCCTGTTTCATACATAATTTAATTTTGGATTTGAGGCCAAAATACTCATCCAAACTGAATGATATATTTTTTTAATTAAAGGTTTAGTAAATAAGTATTTTATTTATTTTTGTTGTAAATTATGAAGTATGTGCAATGAAAAAAATCAATTTTAATAATTTTAGAGGCAATAATAAATGTTATTGTATTTTTATTTACGTAATCATATTTGCTATTTAAAAAAAAACCTTTTTTCGGGTTGATATTTTAAATTATGTACGGTAAATTTGTGTTCCAACATAAATTGGTCATTTTTAATTTAATTTAAAGTCCACCATAATGCTTACCTTAATTTTTTTTTTAAATCACCGTTAGCCCCCAAATAATTGTTAAAGATGCCTCTAAAATTGCAAAAAATCAATTCCTTTAATGGCCTATATTTCATAATGTAAAACAAAAATAAATGAAATACTTCTCATACGTACCAAACCTTTAATTAAAAAATACATATCATCAGGTTTAGGTGGGTATTTTGACCTCAAATCCAAAATTAAGTTTTGTATGAAACAGGACGCGCAGCCGTTCCCCTTAATATTTTATTCCTTTATAGCATAAACTGTTTTGCGTATTTGCATTGTTATTTTTTGACAATCCGATTTTATTGCATATTCTCATGTTACATAAGAAGTAAGTAAACCATGTTGGGCTGCTGCGCCTGGGAGTGGATGGAGGCGTCCCTCGCAGTGTAGCGCACGTGGCTGGTCTCGCTGTCGAACTTCACGGTGGAGTGATCCAGGTTAATGGCACCCGGAGCTGAGGTGCTCAGCGGCTTGGAGGCCTCCAGCGAACTGAAATCATCGTAGAGTGAAGGATGAGCTTACTATTACTAGCGCAGATCGTCCAATAATATAATATATACAAAGGTTTTATGTTTGAATGTCTCGGAATTTTAAAACTTAACTTTTACAGGTTACAGTAGAGTTTCTTCATAATAATGAATGTGATGTTAGCCAAATTCATTGAAACTATGTCTCGAAAAAAGCATTAAGATTTATGTGTATGATAGAATTTGCTAATTTATTCAGGGGGACTATACAGGGGTTATATTATGTAGTGTCGATTAACATAAAAACAGAGAAAACAGTTAAATAATTTGCTGTCAATCCGTTATTAGTGCACTTTAATAATTGAAATAAATTATGATCAAGGTTGTAATGATGAAAAATTAAATGATTTAGATTAGAAACATGTGAAAAAAGACAATCTTGCTATATTATGGAACACATAACATTAGTTGTAACAAGGGTATTACATATTACAGAGTGCACATTCTTTTGTCGTTACATTCATTAATTATAGCAATTACTGTTTTTACCTATTTTCTGTTCACGGATAAGAAATCATTTGAAAAAGTTTAAACACCTCATGCGTATATTTTGATAGTAAAATAATTATGTACACTCCATACAAATTATCCATTCCTATAACACACAGGCTGAGAACATGGAAAACAGCATTTGAACAGAATACTTCCCTTTTGACGGTATTTCGAGCTGACTATTTTCTTTGACATTGCATTTTCTTCTTCTAACTTCATTTGAAAAAGTTTAAACACCTCATGCGTATATTTTGATAGTAAAATAATTATGTACACTCCATACAAATTATCCATTCCTATAAAACACAGGCTGAGAACATGGAAAACAGCATTTGAACAGAATACTTCCCTTTTGACGGTATTTCGAACTGACTATGACTTTGACATTGCATTTTCTTCTTCTAACTTCTTAATGACCTATAAAACAAAGTCCGGCAGAGGAGCTTGAAGAAGGGGGTACCTTTGTAGGAAGGTGATGCCCTCCTCCCCGCAGCTGTCCCCCCGGTCGTACGTCTTGCTAGCGCGCCACGACTTGTCGCAGCATGACGGCGTGGGCAGGTTCTGCGACGTGGTGGGTGATGCAGGCCTGGTCAGGTTGGGTTAGGTCAGGTTAGTAAAGCAAGCACTATCTTCAACTATTCGCACAAATTATATTCATGTGCAAATGAATGGTTTAGATATTATAGTCTAACAAGAATGTTTTAAACACATAAGATAAAAAAAAAAAAGATTTAACACATTTTTGAAGAAATATAAAAAAGACAAAAAAGCTTTTGTTAATTTTATAGTGAATTAATTTCATCTCAAGAAAAATAGTATACCTAATATATATGGTATATACACTGTATTTTTTAAGAATTGCGCTAGTGTTTTATGTTATATCATATCACGTCGAAGGCTTTGAAGATCCCAGGATTTATACTTCGAGTAAGTACAGTTTTCAAAAATCCATACATTTAAAACTTTTTATGCATATACCTTATGTCAGAAGCCACCTAGAGTACCCTTCAAAAGTGTGGAATCCTCATTGCTCTGCATACAAATCGAACATAGAAATAGTTCAGAAAAAGTTTTGAAATAGATATGTTTCTTATTGCACATGAAATGATGAAAACTATGTCTTTAATGAGTTTTTGGACTGATAATTCGTGGTGGAATTTCATTGTATTAGAATTTAAATTAAAACACTTTTGTACTTTGTTCCACTTATTTATTTTCACCAGGACCGGTTTCATCCTATTACGGACATTTTCAGACTGGTCTGAAAATGTCCGGAAAATGGGTTCAAGTCCCAGATGCGACTGAAATCCTTTTAGTTTCTGTCCCTTTGTCCGGTTTCATCTTTCATTTAGGTTATGTTAATATTATTTTCTTCAGTGATTAAATATTACAATGAGGTTTATAAATCTCAATAAAAATTATTAATAATTAAAAATTGAATTCTTTAGACTTTTATAAAAAGTCAATAGATGTCTCATATAAATAAAAAGATGGATTTTAATCCGGGACACTGTTTAAGATTGCAATTGAGTTCGGGTAGAACTTTGTAAACATCATAAAAATAGCTGCCAATAATATGAGATTAAAAATGGAAAATAATATTTACAAATCACGAATTTGAGATATGATATCGATGAAGATGACACAAATTGAACTGGTCTCATTAGCTAAGTCGGTTGAGCATTGCCCGGATAGGCAGAGGACCTGGGTTCGAGTCCCAGATGCGACTGAAATCTTTTTAGTTTCTGTCCTTCATTTAGGTTATGTTAATATTATTTTTCAATGATTAAATAGTGTCTCCCTATCTACCGTCAGATCTATTAAGGATTTTGGTGTGACTTTAGACTATAAGCTTTCTTTTTGTTACCACATAAATAATGTCGCTAATAAATCACTAAAACTACTTAGCTTCATCAATAGAATTGCCTGTGACTTTAAGAATATAAATACCCTAAAAACTCTTTACTGCTGACTAGTTCGCCCTCATCACGAATATGCCAGTGTCATTTGGTCTCCTTTCTATGCTGTTCATATTCATCATATTGAATCCGGGTTTTTATAAAAACATATTATTTAGTATCATAAAAAACAGTAAGATTGGTTATAAAGATTATCTAATAGTTTTCCTAGGATTACCTAAATTATATAGTATGTGATGTAAAAAACAACTTTGACATAGCACAAAACTCTCGTTTGGAGTAAGTATACTACCTTCCTTCGGGACGGAAATGTTACAAAAAAAGTATTGTATTAACATAACTGTATAAAAACATACAATTTTCAATTGCATTATATCCATTGTGTAAATTTGGGATTAGACCGCTCTTGAGCTAGAGGCCTCGTATATTGTTCAGGTTACTGTAGATTAACTTTTTGGTTAGTTAGTTCAATACAGCAATGCTAAGTTATTTGTATGGTATGTAAGTTAGGGCAATTGAATAGCTGTGGATAGGTTAGACAGCATATTGTCAGATTATCCAGGTGCAGTGAGGTTAGGTTGCGCTTGAACCAGTAGCCTCGTATATTCTCCTAGTTAGGGCTTATGGGTTAGTTGGTTAAATACCTCAATGCTAGTTTATTGTTTGTATGGTTTGTTAGTTACGGTAGTTCATGAATTGAATAGGTGTGGTTTAGGTGGGGTGATGTTTAATGTTGAATTTAGGTTAGACAGCAGACTGTTCAGGTGCGGTTAAGTTAGGTGTCTGACCGGTCGTCGTCGCCGGACAGGGATATGTGGCAGTTCCAACCGCTCTCAAGGCCCATCTTCTCGCTGAAGACACGCGAACGCAGCTCGTTCTCCTTGCTGAAGTGCACAAAGCGCACGCACGCGCGGTCCAAGCGCTCTATCAGCTCCACCATGTCGCTCTGCGCCTGGTACTGCATGGTTACCATGCCGATGAACACCTGCATACAAACATAAATTTTAGTGCGCCCCACTGTTCAATTTGGCAGCTAACTCTGTCCTGAAGGCCCGAAAAACCTGAAAAAAATGCTTGACGCAATGCAGAAATGAGCGGTCTCTTTGATAGATTCTCCTATTTTAACAAATAGATTGCAAACTTTATAGCACAGAATGGCACAGAGAATGCTGTCCATGTTCTATCGGTATTTCAATGGAAGGTGCTCCGAGGAACTAGGATCATTGATCTCTTCAACATCAGTGCAATCTGGAAACACGTCAATGTGCGCCTAACATTTTTCACATGAGAATGGGTCACTTCTACGACCCGTCCTTGTGTTCAACAGCTCGGCTGTGGAATGATTTACCAGCCTCTGTGTTTCCTCCCTTCTACAACATGGGTTTCTTCAAGACCCAGGTTCGTTCCTTCTATTTCTCAAAAAGACCCTCCACTCAGCATACCCAAAGATGACAGAGATCCTGAGGCAATGTTTCCCCTGAGGGCTTCCTAAGGAAGGTTAATATAAAAAAAAAAAAAATTTAGGTATTTCAAACTCCATTACATTGTGGACATCAAATGGACGATCAACGCAATTTTGAATTTTTACAATTGAACAGTTGGCGTTAAACGCCAATTCTTGGCATGTTTCAGCTTTTAAACTCAATTTGTTCGGCTTCGTAAAAACGCTCACGAAATGTCAAAAAGAAATTCTATTACGTATGTACATATTTCTAAACAGAGCCTAAAACCCTTTTCTAATCAATAAATACTGCAGAATTAATTCAAAATAAATATTAAGTAGGAAAAACTAATAGTAACTTTGAAATTTTGGTAAAGTTTTATAATCTAGACTCATTTTTAGGTTAGTTTTTTTTTAATGTAAGGAATAATTTTTTATTATTCAATACATTCATTCATGAACAGACCAGTTAGTGACTGAGTTAGCAAAGCGGGCTTTACATGTATGCTTTGGAGCGAAGGTATCGCACGCCACTTCAGACTGCCGCGCAGAAAGGTCCCACAATGAACTGTGCTGCAAACAGTGCACCCCGGTATGGATTTTACTTTTCTCACTCAACTAGGCATTGTGAGTCCAATTCCTCGGCTAGCTTTCTCCACCATTGCACAAGCAACACCTTACGCTAATAATGTCGGTAATAGGAGATTTTCAAATACTGTCCGGCCATTTGCAACTCGGGAATGTTTTGTCTTTTTCAAAATAAAATAATATAAATTTTTAATCATTGAAACTAATATTAACAACTCTTTGAATGAAATATGAAACTGAAAAGACACAGAAAAAAAAAGATAACGGTAGCAGCTGAGACTCGAACCCGGGACCTCATGGTCTATCCGGGACCCTGCTCTAATCCACAGAGTTACGGCTACCGCAATCCTTCTCGTCATTTTCATTGCTATGATACTTCGATTTCTTATGAACTGTTACTAGCATCTTCAATTAATTCCCATAAACTTTGGGTGCTAACTTTTTATGACTACAAGATTCAAACCCAAATTTATTTGTAATCATTAGATAGTGTCTCGGATAAACCTATCCGATTATTTATATGGGACATCTGTTGACTTTTTCTACAAGTCTAGGATTAATATGATTTTTTTAATAACTTATTGACGCTTATAAACCTCATTGTAATATATGTTTAATCATTAAAGATAATATTAACAACTCTTAGAATGAAACATGAAACCGAAAAGATACATAAAAGAAAAAGATGGGTTCTGGGTTCGAGTCCCAGCTCCTACCGTAAAATAAAAATACTAAGTAGTTTTCTATGCAAATTTCTAGCCTAAAAGTGTGGCGACTTTTATACATTCGGAATTATTGGTAACTAACATAACACTTACGCCAAAGTAGAGTTTTAATAAATTACAACACAAAAGGGAAAATTAATTTGACCCTAAAGAAGAAATATGTACGTAATATATATGTTCAATCTAATATAGAAAATGGTAGTATAACTTCGTCCGCCATTTTGAATTTTCTGATTTCTTTCAAAATATGTGAAATGGAATTTAGAGAAATTAACTCCAGTGAAATATATAATGACTTTAAAAATATGTATTCATATAGATCAGCAAATGCCGATTCCGAATATATAATTTTTATTATATATAATTATACATAGAATTTAAAAATCATTATTTAAAAGTGAATAAAAAATCATCTTATCAAAACACCTTATTACGTTGGTACCATTGCATTTGGAACATCTGACGTCACATGCGCATTCTGTTTTTGGATTAGTATGGACATTTTTATTTTTAAATTTTGTTTTGATATTTTTTTTAGTTTTAGCGAAATTTAAATTTTGTGTGGGTGAAGCTCTATATTTGTTGTTCAATATATATAAAAAAAAAAACTATTATTAATGAGATAAATTAGAGTATTCATGACCAAACTAATTATCAATAAGGATGACAATGTTAATGCTCAAAACTATTATAATTCTTTGAGTTAAAGTTTCTAAAAAGGTACATAATTTTATTACTTATGTTTAGTTATGATTTACCATGAATAGAATATAGAAGTATGTACGGTAAAGCTCATCATTGTTTTGACATTTGACATTCTAACCTCAAAACTGATCAAAACTGACCGGCCATGGATTTGGAGCATTTTGGCAGGCTTTGAAAAATTGAAAATTATTTTAACTATAAAAACTAAGTTTATTTTCTTCATTAATTCGCTCTACATACCCAAACCATCTAAGCGTCCCATTCTTAATCTTACTCATTACGCTTATATCAGCCTTTCATTCTTTACGAATCTCAACATTTTTCACACGATCATACATGGTTTTATTACACATTCCCCTCAGAGATCTCATTTCCATAGCATTCAGTCAACTTTCATCCTTCCTCTGCCAGTTCCATGCCTCACTGCCATACATCAGAGTTGATATCAGCTCTCCATTGTGGACTGCTAGCTTCGCTTCTTTAGAGAACTTTTTGTTAGCGCCAACTGCGTTCAGTCTTCCGTTATGATACGTACATGACAAATTATTTAATTGATTATTGTACTGAAGTCTGTTCTCACTAAAATAAAACTATCCTACAGTTTTATATTTTTCAACGTCTTTTCAACACATTCAAATATATTGACGTGTGAAACTAATATGTTATTTTTCTGTTTCACCCGCTTTTTTATAATGTCATACGACCGCCTGCGTCACGGACACGCTGCTAACTGCTAGTCGCTATGATAGTATAGGTCGCCCCCCCCCCACAATAAAAGAGAGATGTTCTGTGACGTATAAAAGTCGGATGAATTGACAAAATTTTCAATACGGCCGCCACTGGAGTGGAAAATGTACAGGTAAAAATAATGTCATATTCGTTGCTGAAATAAAATATACAATAACAAACTTTATATATATTGTATCTAACCTCCTCGTTATTATCTTTATAAACTAAAAAGGTTACAGATATACAGATTGGGTGAGGAATTCACGGAAGGTATAGTTAAAGAAAATGTTTTTACCTGACTACATTGAAGATCAAAGTAACCTTCCACATCCGTAACATCATCATCCTTGAAGTCATTGAAGAGTAGTGAATCTGGAAAACAAAATAGCAAAAAAGAATAATTACTCAAGAAAATTATATTGCATACGTTCAATGACACTACAAACAAACATAGACACGTTGTAGAGCTCACAGAGTGGCAAGCAAAAGATACGGTAAATGTCATATTTTGATTTTGTATTAAACCAAATACCATAGAAACATAGTATATTTTAATATTTAGGGCTCTTGTTGATGGCAACGGGTGACAGTCCGTTTTTTACAATGGACCGTTGCCCGTTGCTTAATCTTGTTTAGGTAAGTATGAATGTTTGTTCATGCAATGGATATCCACCCGTTGGCAGTATCCTCGCCGGTTGCGCACCCAACATCCCTCGGCCTGATGCAGTAAACTACACCAGTCTATGTGTATGTATCAACAACGCCGGACAGACAGACGTTTTCGCTCCCAAATATTTTATTTTGTATCGCAATTTGAAAAGAAATATGGATCAGGATATTGATATAGAGTTATTAATCACTTTAGTGGAAAAAAGACCAGTAACTATGGGATAAACAGTATCTTTCTCTTTCTAACAAAATAGGATGTACCCACATCTTTTTCTTGCTCTTTTCTTCTTACTGTAGTTTTTTGCACAAATAGTTTGCTATCATTCGTTTTTTCATTCTAGTTTCAAACTGATGAGATCGTAGACATCGGGAGTATTTCCGTTATATAAACTAATTGTATATAAGAACACCCGTTTCGCACTGGCCCATTATCCAATAAAAAATCGCCCATCAACAAGAGCCCTTACCATACATTGAGATGGTAACATGATATACTAGCGCCCTCTAGCGGCCCGAGTTGTATGAATTGAGTATTTCCATACATTTTACTAGAATCTGTGAAATATATTCTTAATAAATTATAGATTGGAAATTAAATAAAATATATATATTAGGTGACTACATATGATTTTACTCCTTTTTTGCTCATATATTTTTTTAAAGGAGGTTATTAGGATAGTATTAACATTTAAAGCCTCTCTGCTCGCGCACTGTCTAAATTATTTACAAAGAAAATAATTTTATTTATAGGGCAGCTAGAGGTGGTAGTGTAGCATCTTGCCAGTATTTTGACATCTATGATATTTGATTCCACACGCGTAGTCACCTAATATTTATTTTTAGAATTTTCAATTTATATTCTTTATTAAGAATATATTTCACAGAAAATCTATTAAAATGTATGAAAAAACGAATTCGTACAACTCAGGCTACTAGAGGCCCTAGTGTAGCATGTTTCCATCAAATGTCAAGAGCTGGAGGTATTGTCATTTAAGAGAATTTTATTAAAATGTTACGCTTCACGTGAGGTCGTGCACCATCTCTAGCAAAATCCTAGAGTATATATTTTGCCCTGACGATGGAACGGTTGTTCCGAAACCAGTCAGCGTGAAAAATAAAAGTTTGACGAGAAAGTGTTTCCGTTACACGGTAAACACTAGTAAAAACCAAGAAATAACATTGCATTATTGAATATAAGCAAATCACTTATTATTATAATTAATACAATTATCTCCCAATGACAATACTGTAATGTCATTAAGAAATACTCGGACAGCGTTCCGTATTCGTTTTTTTCGATTAGGGAAAGATAGGGTAAAACGCACAATGGATAATGTATTAATTAATTTAGTTGTATTAAAAAAAAAATCATTTCCAACCGGACGGAGCTGCCTATTTATATGGATTTCCTTTACTGACAATGGCAAAAGACACTACTAATTTATGACATCACGCTTTTGTAAAAATATAAGTTACGCTGTGATTTCATAATAAATAACACTGAACCACAATTCATATCGACAGAATTGGACAGCTGTTGGTCGCGATCAGCAGTAAGATGATTGTATTTCACTTCGCAGCACACTGCGCAAAAGCTATGCCCTGTGGCTTCCGATCATCCTGTAGCTCACAGGTCAATTCCACCTCTGACCAAGCCTGATGGTCTGTTGGACAACACGGCCCGTGAGAAGGCCGAATTACTTGAAAACTTCACAACGGAGAAACTCCCATCCATTCCACATTGTAGGTTCCAAATGAAGTTAGAACCCAAAACCAGAAGAAGGAAGTTATCCGGTTTTGAATGAGTTGAAAGTCGACAAAGCCAGCAGACCTGGACGAGCCTGGCTCACAGCCCTGGTTCTAAGAGAGGAGTGCTGCAGAATTAACCAGTCAATCCCAGAGAGGACCTGGCATAATCTACGGCCGGTGTGGGACGAAGGCCTTTGCTTCTTACCATACGATATGAAGGTAAATCTGCCATCTTCGGCATAGATGATGGATTTGAGCTAAAAGCAACAATTGCAATTCCAAGTATTTTGACAACAACGTCCTGGCATCTAATATCCATTAGCGCTGACGAAGATGGACATAAGAAGTCCTGACCAGATGACAGTTCATAACATGAAAGTGTTAGATGATAAGACTCCACCACACGGTCATGGTTAGGAAGCAAAAGGATGTTTAACCTTAAGTTGGTAAGTCCAATTTAGAAAGCCGTCCCCCAATACGTGAATAGACATCCTTTTATCCAGAAATACAGACAAATTTTAAAACCTTTTAGATGACAATTTGTTTTTCTTGAGTGCAGAAATATATTCTGTAAAATTAACACTCAAGTGAAATGAACACTCTGCAAAATGAACACTCTGCAAATGAACTTGTAAATTAACATTTCTGCAAATGAACACTCTGCACCGAATGAATCACAACTTTCTCAGCAGTCATAATATTATTGACTGTTCCAGAAGGTAATATCCTTTTCATGAATCAAGGACATTTATGACAATCCTTAAAAAGTTTACCAGTATTGGAGGGGCAGTGTTGCTTTACTGTCATTCTTAGGTGGGCTACGAATCCATAATGGATCGTTCTCACCATAGATTGTGTGAAATGGAGGTAGCATGGCACCAGAAAGGCAGTCACTGGCTTTTCACTCGGCTCATGGGCAAAAGATCTCAGGAGACAAATTCCTGACATTGAGCCGTATGTGATCACTAACAAACTTCCACCAATCGATATGTAAAGAATGCATCCACGAGAGCACAAATGGTAGAGCTAAATCAGCCTGCAAGATGTAATCAAAGTGAAGATCATTTAGTGAGAGAGCCCTGTATGTTTTTCTTTTGCACTAGCATCGAGCGTCAAATCTGAGTATAGGGTCTGTCCTGATCTAGTGACAGTATGATAAGAAAATGCAATATCCATCATCTGTAAAATATCAGGTTCTGTGACTTCCGACAGGTAAATCTTTTCTCTCAATATGATGATAACTTTATTATAAACTTTGTAAATCAGGGATTGCTTACATTCGCCTTAAGTTTTCATAACCCATTACCTCAAGCAGCGGTTCGGTGAATTACTTTCAATTTCCCCTTTTGGGTCTTTACAGCAAAGCAACAGAAAGTACCTGTCATCAGTTAACAGCAAAAAATTTCAATATTCTGCCTCCTCTGACTTAGAAATCAAGTATTATTAGGTATTTTTTTAACTCCTCAAAACTTTGTATCAATCATTATGCTTAGGGTAAACTAAAGACTTGAATTCAAAACTTAAGGAGAAGTCACCGAACGCGGTCAATAAAGCCTGAAAATGCTTGAACCCTGTTTGGAATTCGTTCTCGAAATAATATATGAAAAAAAAGGCCTTGGGTTTTGATATGCAGATATCACTCAGAAATATTATGTGTTTTATTAGAAGGGCACCAGTAAAATCGTCTATCGACATTGTACAATTTGAGCACGCTATCAGCTTACTCTTAATCTAATTAGCGTGCAAATCATACTCTGCTATCATGATTACTGTAAAAGTGAAACATAGTTTAGAATGAACAACAATATCAATATTGTATGGAAAAACATCTTAATTGATTCTACTGAATTTAAAGAAGGGCTTGCTACTGAAATACTCATAAGATGGTACCAAGTTTTTCATAGTATTATTAGAGTGTGAGGTTCAGAAATACGCATGCAGGCAACGAATCCAGTAGATGACCCAGAGGTCAACGGAGCACTATCACAGTGCGTCAGGTCAGAGGATGATCTGCAGGGCACGCCTGGAAAAGTATGATCAGCTAAAGTAGAGGATGGCTTCAAGATACTATCAAGCACTATTATGAGGCATCAGGTCCATGTATGATGTACGACATAAATCTGTTACTCAACTCAGGAAAACCTCAGTTGTTGATAATCTAAACGACACAGAATCATATGATACGTATCTCAAATACTAACAATATGAGAGCCAAATATTGCTTCAATTTAATAAAGGTGCAATACACTTGTTACATACGCAACAAGGTATTCCCTTTAAGTAGCTCATATCACCCTTGGCTATATAGTGATTGGGAAGCTGATCCGTGATATTGTCGATGGCTAATGCATGGATACTGTATTTATTCTTTGGGTATATGAGGGACTCCACATTCAAGTAAACATACCCTAAAATCGGTCGAGACGCTAAACCAATTTCTTTGACAAAAGAATTACTCGAAGGAATTATTGGCAAATTAAGCGCTTTGTAACAATCCACCGTAATCATATTATTTTAGGAAACATTATCAATTAGACATTGAATAATTACTTTTTCCCATTTTTCAGTTTTGTATAAATTTGAGCTGTTGATAATAAAATTGTAGAATTGGACTTCACTTCTGCACTAAGCGATAAAGAAATATCACGGCCGGTCAAAGTATCAACAGGCGGTGAGTGCGGTGAATTGCACGGCGATAGAGTGGGGTAACAACCCGTCACCAGAAGATACTTGAGATGTATGTAAATGAGCATTCGTTTTAATATTATTATGTTCCCTATTGAAATGTAAGAATGTATGATAATGTATTTTGTATATATATATCGCTCAACGGTCTCCGTGGTCGAGAGGTTACGATTCTTGGCTACGAATCCGAAAATCGCCGGTTCAAATTCTGGCATGTGCGAGTAAATTTTATTTGATTAAATTGTGTTGTTTCACAACTTGTTCATTAAAAATAATATGTAGTATATTTGCAGCATGTTCCAAAGTGGTAGACACTGTCAGTATCGGCCTGATGAAAAACTACATAGTAATTACAAATTATATACAGATTTTATTATTATTAATTATATATAGTAATTATTATTATTAAATACATATAGTCATTATTATTATTAATTATAGATAGATTTTATTATTACTAAAACATACATAGTTATTACGATTACTAAAATATTAATAACTTTTAATTAAAATTGAACATAATAAAAAAATGATTTTCATTAAATTAAAAAAAAAAATTATGGACCTATTAAAAACAATAACAAATAATAAAGCAAATATCTTGTTAAACTTATAAATGTAATCAAATACTAGATATATCGTATGTATGTAGATACTGCGTTTTTACTTACTACAATTACTTGATAAACATTCACAATTGGTAAGTAAAAACACAGTAAAAACAGGAAAATGGAATTTTAATCAGATATTGTTATTTTTTTATGAACTTTTTTACAATGATAATATAGAATAAGTGTCTATGAGTATTTTGGCACCTTCTCGCTTTTCAATGATTTTACGTTTCATTTCTACAGTTACTTTTATTCTCTTATGGCTGTCTTCTTGTGGCCTTTTCTTCAGCTACATTTTTGCAAGGGTTATTAAACTTTGCACAAAAAAAAATACAAATAATGTCTGAACATAAGTTTAGAAAAATGTGTAATCACATGTGACACTAACGTGCTAACGGTACGAGTGCTAAACACGTACTGACGCAATGACGCCGAAGTCCCAGAACACAAGTGCGTCATATGTTATGTGACTTCCCCTTTCTACATCACTCGTTATGCGAAATGTCTCTCGTTAAGGAAGCAATTTTTCAAACTTTTTTTTTGCTCGTTATGCGAATTCTCATTATGCGAAATGTCTTTCGTTAAGGAAGCAAATTTTCAAACTTTTTTTTTGCTCGTTATGCGAATTACTCGTTATGAGAGGTACTCGTTAAGAGAGGTTCCACTGTAATCTTATATTTTTGTAGTTGTAAATGTGTAGTTTTTTTAATTAGAATTATAATATTCGTAAAATTTCATTCTTTACTTGTATAAATTAAAAAAAAAATCATTAAAATTGATTGATATTTGTCCAAGTTATAGCATTTTTATTGAATATATATATATACTTTTTTTATTTAAAAACAGAATATCTGTGGCAATTTATATACATACTTGCAAAATAAGCATAGGGCTAAAACGGTTAATGATACATTTCTCAGAATTGCACGTATTATTTTTTTGATGAAACTGATGATTGAATCACTTGAATAATGTTATTTCGACCTCGTATCACTTTAAAATATAAGTCTGCAAAAGCATTTAATGGTTGAAAATCAGCTTTCGACCCTGGTTTCAATGTCAACTGAAGGTAATTTATTTTTTAAAGAAAGACAAATATTCCCTGGTTGCGAATAACATAAATGTCCTACTACCATCGCAGTAAGCAGAATATGTTGCTTGTGTCGTGGTGGAGGACTTAGCCAGCTGAGGAATTGAACTCACGACGCCTGGGCGAAACCCAGACACGATGCCAACTCAGCCACTAACTGGTCAACATTTAAATCATATACAATCCATTCAAATTGACTAAGCATTTCCATCACTATCTCTGATTTCACCATGAACTCTTCATTATTTATTGATACAAAATTGGAAATGTTGTTAGCAAGATTGAACATGTCATTCATCCTCGAAAAAAGTCATTCTTTTTTTGCGGTCAGAAGGCCAAAAATCTTATCAGGAGATTGATCATTGCGTGATGTTTCTCCACTACTTTCGTGCATTTTAATAATAAAATATCAAATTCAAAAATCATTTTTAAAAATTAGTTTAATTTTGTGCCCTTATGATGATTGTTGTTAAGCGAAACTGGTCGGTTTTAATAAAAATGAAATAAATTTCGTGGTTATAAACAAAGTGATTTATTTCAGAAAGATTTTCTATTGGATTATGTGGGCGTTGCAATAAAAATGATTTATTCATTCCGACTGTGCATTTTTGCGCAACAGATAATCGTGTCCTTTATCCAAAAAGGGACACCTTACTGTCTTCTCTTGTACATTTCAGAAAACACCAACCAAAATTAGAGAGCATTCCAATGCACAGGTGTTATGTAATTGTTATGTAATTATAAATCTACAGGAGATTAAATAATATGGTGGTTAAAATATATGTCTAAATTATGAAGTTGATAAAATATTCTGGTGTTTAACCTGGAGGATCCGACCAACTACATATGTAGTTGAAAGGAAATTGTCCTACAAGCCGACCCACTACAATAGCAGTATGGAGAATTCGTCGTGTTCATCCCCAAATATTGAGTTAATTGACTAGTAAATGTTCAAAGTAAAAGATTCATACTATAAAACCGAATGTTTTCTACCATGGAAGGCAAAGAGTGATACCTTTTTACTTACAGTCATTTTTTAATTAAATTTTGAAATCTCAGTGAAACTTTCAAATCTCATTGAACTTTTTTGGCCAACGCATACAGTCTCGTGATGCGCGTCAATGTGTTCGTGTGGTTCCGTTGCCAGGCGTCTGTTTACATTTAGAAGCCGTGTTATGTTTATTGCGGTGCACATTATTTTGATTGTGCTTCTTATCTTTATATAGCTAATAATAAACTGTTTGAGATACGTGATATCCTTCGTCGGCTTTATGAGAACCTTACGAATAAAACTTCCAAATACATTTTTTTTTTTTTTTTTATATGAATACCTCACAAGAGTCCCAACTACTCCCAACCGTCTGGAGCCAGTGAGACTATGCCATTCCCAATTGGGGAATGTTGTGAGGCTGAAGGTATTGGGGAGGGGAAGGAGAAGGGGAAGAGGAAGGTGGGGAATACCTGGCTATTCAGATCTGGTCACCAAACACGGCTAAAGCCATTTCAAGCAACGTTTCAACATAACACATAATCAGAGACTAAAAACCTATAATTAGATTTAAATACAAAATAATTCAACATTTAAGAATGCAATAAAAAAAAAATTGTAACTGAAAACCTGTTTGGTGTACCTGCATAATTTTTTAAAGAAAAAGCCAACATTTCAGAAATTCATGCCGTTCCAGGCAACCAATTCATTAAAATCCTTCCCGGTGCCTAGGGGTTAAACACTGATCCAAGGCTTCAAATTGTGTATGCAACAAGCCAGCTAAAGTGGAAGCTGTGTGTACCTACCCGTGGAGTGATAGTGACTAGTGAGGGGTGGATGGGGCTCGCTCCAGGGAGTGGTGGGGTATAGGGAGCGACAGTCGGCCGGCAGCTCCAGGTACAAAGCTGACAGGCGGGGGCAGACCCCACGGGTTAGGGGGCTAGAAATAACACAATTTGCTCAAATATAATAATTCATTAAAAAAAATAAAGTAGGAGTAAAACTTCTTAACACCACTACTCATGAAATGAATATAAAGATTGGTTACCGGTATGCAAAGGCTGAGCAGTATGCCGTCAGAGAGCTCCTCTGGTAGAAGTCTAGAACCTTCTTTCTGTCCGACGGAGACAGCACGCACAGATCCTGGCCATTCCAGAACTCCACACACGAGTCGAGGATTATGTCTGCTGTGCCCTTCAATTAAAAATGTACTAATTATTTTCCAATACATAATTATTTACAGATTCATCAGAGAAACTTGTTTTGAAACATTTTGTTTTGACATGTTATGTTAAATGGTGGACCCCAGACAAACAATACATACTAATAAATTCCAATATCATTGTAGATGGTTAATTCATGTAGTCATGATAAAAGAGGCGTGACCACAAGAAAGGAGAACGGAACGCTGGACCATCCATTCTGCTTACTAGACCTAGCATGTCCGGTCAAAATCAAGCATGTGGAGGTAGCCGTCTACCGGGCCAGCTGTGTGGCCGACGGCAAAAATGTATAATACGAGTTTCTAGTTTTTGATTTGGTAATACTCCAGTATATAATATCAGTCAGCTGAGCGAAGCAGCCTTGGAATTTGAAATGTCGCTTTGGAAAGCTCTTTATTTATAAAATTGTTAATAAATACATACCTATGTCCATTACAATCCTTAAATACATATTGCGCCTTATTGTTGCATTCCTATTATCATGTACTTTTACTCTTCTATTTTGTAGATAATGCATTATGTAGTAACTATCATGTACAGCTCTTTCCAATGAAATTCTCGATCAAATTTACGATCAATTTAGGACATCAATTTATATGGATTAAGTTCCCCTCAGCAGAGAACTAGTTATAAAAAGTGTCAACAGGGTGAACAAATGTCAGTGAAATTTCAAACGTCATTATTCATTCGCGATCTATTTTATCTGAATCAAATATTGAATGAAAAAGATTTATTTCCAAACAGAAAATTATTTATTTTTATAAACAATAATTATTAATCTAAAACACTCATCCAAATTGAAAAAACCTTCCGAGCAAAGATAAATGTCGCCGGCAGGACTCGAACCCGCACCCTTCTAATGTCCGGTCAGATGCTCTACCGTTGAGCTACGTCGGCTTATCGCAAACCCGCCAAGTTAATCAATATATACTAGTGTGTTCCATTCAATAATTACTGTTTTTATTATATTTTCACCTGTAAACAACCAACTTTATTAGTATGAGAGAGGCTTGTAACGGCTAAATCCCTCAAATAGATGGCGTCGAGACAAATTATGTCTACATTAGTGTTTTAGATTAATAATTATTGTTTATAAAAATAATAATTGTTACCCTTTGCGCTATGCACAAAAATCTTGTCTTAAGTTTTTAAGAACTTTAGTTTATCAATTAAGAAAATTATTTATTTATTTCGAAAACTCGAACGTCAAAACATGTTTTTTTTTTGTATGTTTTAAATAAAATTGAAGAGAACCTAACTTACTTTACTTATCATAAGCTACGTTTTATCTTGTGTTTTGACGAATGAATATGCCAAATGTACGGAACGAACAATGTGCTTCGTCGCATTAGCAAAAGTCAAGCGAACACTTTATTTTCAACATATTTTTAACACACATCTGTGAAGTATAAAATGTTGATTTATGTATTAGTTTTTAAAACAAGTGATATGTATTCATAATAAATGCAATTTTAACTAATCTATGTTCATTTTAAATTGAAAGTTTTTACGTTTGTGTCACTTCATTATCTTAAATGTGGGCGGTTACTATTTTATCAAATGGCGGGCACAATTTAGGATAAAAAAAGCTTGGATAGGCAAACAAAGCGAATACTTGACAAAACACTTGGCTGATCGGTGACTCAGATTGATCATTCGAAAAGTTGGGAAGAACGGTCGCTAGTTACCATTACTGTCGCTGCATGGCGCTGCTCCCCAACTCAAACATGAGAAATCTTTCTCTATTGAGTTGGGTAATTTGTGTTAAATAAATTAATACTTTTTTGTAATTAGCTTGATATATCTGTACTATTAAATATTTTATATGTTTTTATATTAAATAAAAAAAAAAAAACATAAATATACTTTATACATTTTGGTTAAGTTTTACAGTTCAGACTCGTTTTTAATATGCATAGATTATTAACTTTATTTCAACTGAATTACAATGAGGAACAACAATTTACGTCAGTGGAAATAATATATTTAAAGCTGGGCAAAGTTTTATGTTTTCATATGATTTTAAACCCAACCTAAGAATCTAAAAACCTATTTTATATATAATTAATTTTGTATTTAGTTCTTTTTGTTCACTTTTCTTCAATGTTCTGTTTTGCCATGGAACCGCTGTAGACTAGTATTACCTGCGTGATGAGCTGAAGTCCAGCGGCCTGGTCACGCACCACCACGCCCAACATGTGTGGCAGGGGTACCTTCACTCTGGTGCTGAGGTGCAGCGAACGGGCGAACCGGGTGTCACGGCGTATCACTTCTGGAGGCTGGAAAATACAACAATTCTTTAGTTCAATAATTTTGACAACCTCTGATCGAGTGGTTAAGATCTTCGACTAGGAAACTGGAGGTCGCGGGTTGGAATCCCGGCATGTGCAAATAAATTATTTTTAATTAATCTGTTTTATTTCACATTGAATTCATATTAAATAATATGTATATAGTATACATATTTGCAGCACGTTCCAGAGTGATAGATACTCTCAGTATTACCCTGGTGAAAGACCACCACTCAGTATCGAAATGTTGCTTGAAATGGCTTTAGTCGTGTTATCTGCCTGTACATAATTTAAATAATATGTATATTTTTAGGCAGCATCATGCTCGTTGCTGAAGTGTATTGTACATAAGGTTTTGTGTTATTGATCGATGAGCTGGTTGATGCAATCGGTTAGCTATAAGTTATTATAATAGATTATCTACAGTTGGTAATAAGATACAGCCTTGGAAAAAATATTTGTACAGCGGTCTTGAGGTGATTTTTCTCAAAAAAACGGCGCTATACAAATCATTCAAATATTAATATTAATATTATTATTATTATTATTATTGGTGAACAGATCTGAATAGCTAGGTACTTCCCCACCTTCCTCTTCCCCATCTCCTTCCTCTTCCCCATCTCCTTCCCTTCCCCATTCCCTTCAACCTCACAACATAACCCAGATGGGGATGTGCATAGTCTCACTGGTTGGGAGGGAGCACTTTAATTATTTATTATGTACACAACGAAATAAGAAAGAATAAATACCAATCGTTAAATAACTGTGTACAACAACATGCAACAATAAAATAACAAGTATATACAAACAATAGCAAATAAAGTTTGCATCAAGTGAAAACAAGAGATTTTGTAAAGTTCTGGGGCTATCGTTAAATATATTCAGAATCTTGCCACTACAGTGCTGCCGTGGTAAGTAAAAATACAGTATCTCCTTGAGACTCCCAAGGAAGACTGTGTTATTAATTACCGCGACAGAGTGGACGCTGTATAGTTGATACATTTACACAAGAGGTTGAGAGAAGGTTAAGTTGGTTGTTAACTAATATTAAAAATAAATACCATCTCTTCTTTAGCCACTAACCTTCTAATAAATATAATATCAATAACAAATAAGAATAAAACAGCAACTGCAATATCATTCAATGTGCGGTGTTTTCTGACATTGTGTCCTGTGCGTGTAAAATCATATCTTCTCAAGCTAAACTTAATATAACATTTTCATCTGGAGTGCCCTACCAGGTAAGTATGTTTTCTGTATATGTACATAATAAGATAAACCCTAGCAAGTAATATTTGTACAGCGCCCTTGGGGTGATTTTTCACAAAAACGGCGCTATACAAATAATCCAATTTTTATTATAAAAGTTAAGTATAAATGTGTAAAAAAATATAAATATCTACTGAAAATTTAGTATTTGAACCAAAGTAGAGTTTTTAAGTTTTTTGAGGTCATTTTATAAATATTCTCCAGTCCCAAAAATGAACAACAAAGATACATTTCAAATAAATGACCACTCATCTTTTGTCACTTAATAAATGTAATATCGATAGAAAAGAATGATAAAATACAATTGTAAAAATCATATGATATATAATCATACAATATGTACCTTTAATAAGTAATATATAAAAGTCAGTAATGGGCGTAAATAAATAAACTGTGTTTATCTGAAGTGATCTGTCAGGTAAGCATGTTTTTCTGTATCTGTTTTTAGTGAGCGGGCTTAAATACAAGATTGCTATCAGCAAGTGCCGCTAGCACATAAAACACAGTTTAAAATTCTTTGGTTTAATTTGATTTTTGTAGATTTAAGCCGACGAAATGTGAAAGAAGTTTTACCGTACCAGGTGCCTGAAGGTGGCGAGGTGTGTCTGCAGATGGTACACGCTCTTGGCCTCTTCCACGAAGCCGATCTGCTTGGCGAGCTCGCACAGGCAGCGGCGGTTGGTCACCGGCACCACGTCCTCGCTGCAACCAAGCACGCCAATATCACTGGGGCCGACTATTCATGTGAATAGTCAGATATTGTTAGTCAAATGGGCGTGAAATCCAACAATCACCACCACCAATGATAACAAAACAAACAATTTTTTTTTAAAGAAACACAAACGTTTCCAGGTTACAAAAAACCTGACAATATTTGAATTCCTCCTACTACCATAATTACAAGTGGAAAACGTTTCTTATGCAATGATGGAGGGTTTACCTATGCAGAGGGTTGAACCCGCAACGCCTAACTGGGAATTCAACGCTGTGGACGGCTCAATTGATAACTGTCGATATTTTCAACCAGAGTGGTAGATTCTCAGTATGACCCTGATGAAAGACCACCATTTAGAATTGAAACTTTGCTGAAATGGCTTTAGCCGTGTTTGGGGACCAGATCTAAATAGCCAGGTACTTTCCCATCTTCCTCCCCTCCCCACTTCATCCATCCTCACAACATATCCCAATTGGGGCTGCCATAGTCTCACTGGCTCAGAGCAGCACCATCGGGAGATTCGCAGTTTAAAAAAGAAGACTAAGTTAGCTTTTATTTTATCCTAAATCACGTTATTCGTTATTTCCGATGTCAATTTAAGTAGTTTGTCAAAAATGATATTTGAATGCCAAAAAGAATAAGCCAGCAGCAGAAAGCTTTTATTTAAAGGACGATTAGCGAAAAAAAAATTTGCAGTACAAAATAAATTACATTATGTATAAATGATCACTGGAATCTTGAACCAAACATATATGAATTTTATATAAGCATTCAATTAATACCATTATACTATTAGGTTAAGGCAGGTTAATATAATTCCTCGTTACAGTATCACCCCCTTAGACGTGAAACTAATTAAGTTCCATACTACCTGTATGACACATAGTGACTTTTATATCAATTTTTTTTTTTTTTGTAACCCTAAGCGACCTGCTCAGGTTTAGGGGCTCCATCGAAGCCAGAGTAAAGTTAGCCTTTCAAGCTGGGCGTAATGTACAGAGCCCGCATTTATTTTAATAGTATACAACTGCTGACCCAGTACAAATCGCCAGTGCGCCCCACTGTAGAATTTGGCAGCCACCTCTAAAATATCTGAAAAAACCCTTGACTCTATGCATAAACGGGCGGTCCTTTTGATAGATTCGCCTATCATAACAAATGGATTGCAATCTTTGGATCATAGACGTCGGGTGGGAATGCTGTCCTTGTTCTACCGGTATTTTAATGGAAGATGCTCGGAAGAACTAGCATCACTGATCCCTTCGGCACCGGTGCATAGTCAGGAAACAAGCCAAACACGTGCTCAACATTTGCACACGGTTGACATTTTTCAGATGAGAACGACTCACTTCTACGACTCGTTCTTATGTTCAACAGCTCGGCTGTGGAATGATCTGCCGGCCTCTGTGTTTCCTCCCTCCTAAAACATGGGTCTCTTCAAGACCCGGGTTCACTCCTTCCTATCCTCTAAAAGACCTTCCACACAGCATCTCCAAAGATGATATAGGCCATGAGGGAAATTATCTCCCTCATGGCCTCCTGTGTGGAGTTATTGAAAAAAAAAACCTAATAAACGGAATAACATCATAGTCGTTAGCACATACCAATAACTTTACTTATATACACACCGGTGCTCGTAGGATAAAATATGATTTCTGTCAGCTTATTAACAAACCCTAATATTCCCTGGCACTGATTAATACAATATAAATGTATTGTCGAGTGTTTTTGTTCACATAATTAAATTTAAGAATAAATAAATGCCAAAGTGGCGAATCTACAAAAACATCATTTTGAGATACTGATGTTTGAGGTTTTTGAACTGATAACAAAAATCGATTAATGTTAATATCCATACGCACATGAAGCTGGTTTAGTAACAATATTCATCAATTTTTGATTTATGTTAATATCCATACGCACATGAAGCTGGTTTAGTAACAATATTCGTCAATTTTTGATTTATGATAATATCCATACGCACATGAAGCTGGTTTAGTAACAATATTCATCAATTTTTGATTTATGTTAATATACATACGCACATGAAGCTGGTTTAGTAACAATATTCATCAATTTTTGATGGCAGTTTAGAGACTTTAAAACTCAATATGATCAACAGTGTAAATAATAAATTGATTGTGTATATTCTTGCAAACTTTGAAAGACCATGAAGACAAAAAGCATTGCAGAAATAAGCAGTAAGCCGTGTAGGTGTTTGCAAGTATGTGTCAGTTTGTGTTTACCTCTGGGTGGCCTCGCAGGTGAGGTGCGAGCAGAAGTTGGTGTAGTGCTCCTGGGTGGCGATGTTGCAGGTGTTGAGCAGGATAGCCAGGCCCAGTGGCTTCAGGCACGACAGGTGGTTCTTCCACGAGTGGTCGTCGAACTCCAGCTTGAACGGCACATTCTGGTCGTGCGTTAGATCCAATACCTTGGACATAATACAATATGGTACAAATAGAAAAATATTTAAATAATCTTATCTAGGATTTTGCGGAGTGAAAGGTCATTTTAAAGGCGGTATAGTAATACACGGCCATCAAAATTCGCACTGATCAACCTTTCAAAATCAACGGGGACATAGGCAACATCTTCAATTTTCTAACACACAAAATTCCTCCTTGAGTGTGGTAAGCGGCGTGCGGGAGCTCGGTTCTTGGAAATTTATTCGCCATGGATCGCTTAACATAGCACATTTTGTGCAAAACAGTTTTATAAAAATAACGATTCCTGCGTGATTTTTCGTCGCCTGTTTTGTATTCATTATCAATTACAGTGTAAAGCAGTGACCCAGCGTTAATTAAATTAAAACATTGATCAACAAGTTTGAAGAAACCGATTCAACCCTAAATGAGAAAAAATAAAATGACCACGGAACAGGTGAAAGCAGATGAAAGTATCACAAAAATTAGCGAGTCTGTATGAGAAGCTCCGGGCCTGTCGAAGCGTTAGGCTGCTTTGGCAATACCCAGGTCAACTTTCTGTCGAATATTGAAATTAGATAAACAATTATACCCTTATAAGATCCATTCGGTGTAGAAATTAAAACCAAATGATTTGATTTTAAGGAAAATATTCGTAAACAATGTTTGACAGTTTCCCCAGTTTCAATAACATATTGTTTCTGGACGAGGCCCATTTTCACATGAACGGGCATCTTAATAAATAGAAGTATAGGTTTTGGAGCAAGCAAAACCTTCAAATAAAACACCAAACGACTCTTCATTCCCTAAAAGCAATAGTCTGAGCAGCTATGTTATCAACTAACATAATCGGATAATACTGCTTTGAAGACTCATGCGGCAAATCTGTCAATATTAATTCAAGAGATTAATGTTCTTCAAGAGATAGCCGTTATCCTGCGCGCTTTGTGTCAGTTTTTAAAAATCTTGGTGCCAAATTCAAGGAATGTCAGCGGCGCGATGGTGGATATGTCGACGACATTATTTTTAAGAAATAAAATCCCATTTGTCTAGTTTTATAAAAATTTACAATCATTTTTATACGACTTGTAGTTTCCTTTTTATTGAGTTTTCATATCAGTGTGGGCATCAAGTTATGCTATTCATTCCCTCACAATAGAAAGAATTAAAAAAAAATTCTTCAAGATTGATAAACTTCAGAATGGGAATTACAAGGTTAACACGTTCATTGCTGACAGCGCGTCACGCGTTGACAGTAATTTGACCGCGCGTCTGTTCCATTTCCGGTCTAAAACAGACGCAGCCATGTGGTTTTGAGTCGTTTCTAGCCTCAGCGCTAGGCACTGTCACTGTTCGGCAGTTTGAATAGATCCGTCATTCATACCGGTCGTTAGAAGCGTTTTGTCATTGTCGTGCATAAAGCAGCGTTTACACGAGCACAAAATATTCGGTGCGAAATTTTTCCGCATGTAAATACTCCTTTAGTTCGCCATAATAAATAAAACATTACACATTCCTCTTTCTCGTTTTCTTTCTGAAAAAAAAACAGTAAATTATGATGTCTATACAATATTATGCTCATGTAAACACTCCTTTAGTTCGCTCGACCTTTCAGTCAAATGTTCTCAGCATGGCATTAATATGTACGAATTTTAGTTAGCAATGAACGTGTTAACTACAATTACATAATCAATTATGATTATCTTCTATGTCACCTAAATTTATTAAAATTATCAGAACGTAGAATAATTACTGACTTAACTTGTTTATACAAAATTATAAATTCAATTATTGACAGCCCTGAACTATTATATTTAATTTCTTTCCATGTACCACATAAATCAACATTGAGGCATTATTTACCTTATTATTATGACAACTCTAAAGTGCTTTCCACACGAACGGGTGGCCCAGTGGTTTAGCCATAAATGGGCAAAACGAAGCGCGTGGCGGTAAATTCCTGACCCAGAAGAGGCGTGGCCACAGGAAAAGAGAACGGAATTACTAGACCTAGTATTTTCGGTCAAAACCAAACGTGTAGCGGCTGCCATCGGGCGGGCCAGCAGTGTGGCCAATGGAACAAATATATTAATCGAGTTTCTAGTTTTTGCTTTGCAATCAATAATGGCAATACTCCCTGTCTTCGCTGAGCAAAGCGGTCTTGGAATTTGAAATTTCACTTTGGAGATCGCACTTTATTTCATCGTTTTAAAATAAAAATGATACATACCTTAGATACATGAATATTTTAATTAAAATTTTTCGTAACTTTAATTTAATTTTAAAATTATTTTCCTCAATTTGAATTTCTTCTGGTAATTCGCTAAAGAAATACGCCTTGGGACAAGTCCGCAGTATGATTCAAAAAGTTGATAGGTTTATTTATTAATTTTATTTATTCATATTTATAGTTTTTGGTACAAAGTTTAGATTATTGTTGAATACCAAACTAGACATATGGTAGTCATGTTTCATTTGAGATTTGTTAATATTATCTTCAATGATTAGAAATTCTTTTCAAACATATATATATAATCAATTTCATTGATTGTCTGGGATCTAAGACTGAAAAGTTCTTATTTGAATTAATGACAGCAGTTTTTTTCTTTTCAAATCGGTAAGCAAAAAACATATCTTTTAATCCGCATTTACCAGCACGGTGACATTACCAGGTCTGGCAGATACAAGTAGTCCAGCCTAGCCAAGTCCTCCATCATTGTACAAGCAATATTTTCTGCTTATAATTATGGTAATTGGAGGAATTCAAATATTTATTGTCAAGTTATTCGTAACCTGGGGCACGATTCCTTAACTGGGTTAAAGACATTTTGCTTAACTGCAGTTCCGATTCCATGTCAATGACAATACATTTTTAAAGGAGTTTGTGGTTAAATTATGACAGTATTATTAGAAAGTATAGGTGCATCACACATATTTTACACATGTAGTTTATTACAATGTAATAACACTTTTATATCATGTTTCGGGCTTTTGGCATAGTTAATTCGGTTAATTTCCTTTGAGGTCTACCATCATAATATGATGTAAAGTGAGATCTGGGGTTCTCTCTCTCTAAAACACATGTTTGACCTAAAGAGAAAGGGAGATAGAACGGGTATTATGAGGACTGTCATTTGGTTCCCAATAAGGAACAAGTGGAATCGAGAGGTTAATAACATTATTATGCGACATTTAATTGTCACATAATAATGTTTAAAGTCAATATTTACGATAATAGAGATTTCTCTTATTAAAATTACGCAAATATCAATATTTTTAAAGAATGTAATTCGCTGAATGACAGCAGTTATCTGAGAGAACCCGAACCACAATTAAGCAAAAAGTCTTTAAGCCTAAAGGATAAGGACAATTTCTTATGCTTAAAATAACCGGAATCGAGTCCCTGGGAATAACTAACTTTCTTAAAAAATAATAATTAAATACAATAGACTTGACAGGGAGAATGATAATGATGGCTGACAATGAATGATGATAGGGTATGTAATAACCTCGGCAACGGTGGTGGGGGTGAGGTGGGGGATGGTGGCCAGCGAGCCGTCAGGCGGCTGCGCGCTGAGCTGCGTGGAGGAGCCTGTGAAGCTGGTCTTGCTGGATGAACGCGATAGGCTCGAGGAGTTGCGCAGAAAGAACACCTTCTCCGCTGTGGGGTTGGGCCATGACAGGATGCCCTTCTTGTCCACACAACAGAGCGCCTGCAACAAACAAACAAAACAATGCACATTCATTCTGTAATTACATGGTCAAATAGTCCATTTCAGATTTTTTAAATGTGTATGCAGCACATTAGTCGCAACCATCTAGAGCCAGTGGGACTATGGCACCTCCGATTGGGGTATGTCATAAGGCTGAAGATAGTGGGGAGGAAAAGGAAATGATGTCATTGCTACTAGGCACTTACGCTGACAGATCCCAGTACGTGCACGATGTTCGCCGACCTGGTGACCAAGTCTTCGTTACCGAGTAAGATGGACAGACAGGTGCTCCACACGCTGCCCTCAGTAGGGGCGCCCCCGCTGACACTGGTCTGCAGGAGGTGCTTGAACCTGGGAAGCAAACCCATTATTGCCATCACTAATTAAATTCAAATACAAATAACTGTCAAGAGATTTAATGCTTAAAAATGAATCATGAACTCGAAAATATAATTGAGCATGAGACTGTTTAAGATTCTGTAGGTCCTAAAGATTGCTATGTGACCATAGAATAAAGAATACACACCAGAAATGCGTTCCACGTAGATATAAATGGAAGCCGATGTGCTTTTGACTTAGTATCTTTTGGTTCTAGCCCCGAGAGAGCCAATTAAAACACAACAAATACAGCGCTCTGTCTTTCTTACACTGCCATTCTATTTGATTGAAATGAAATAATGTTTTGTATTAGAAATTTAAGACCCGGGTGGACAGATTTTTGGATCACAAAACACACCCACATCGCATTTCTTGTGTTCTTTAATCCATGGATGTGACCAGGTGGATGCTCCAGTGGAAGTGACCCAGAGGCAGGCCGAGAAACAGATGAACATACTGCGTGGAAGAGGATTGAAGCACGACGGGACTGAGGACTGGAGGTGAGTGGCAAGGGACGAGAGCCGATGGAGAGCATTTCTTGAAGATGCCAAATCCCACTCTGGGATTCGATAAAAAATATTTCAATTCAAATATTTAATTCTTTTTTAAAAACATTACAAATTTACCATCGGCAGAGTATAGAAGTATTAGATCGCCGAAGCTGGGTGTTCCAAAGGTTAAAACACATTTTATAATTTAGATACAAACAAAAGAAATGAAAAGAAATTATAAAAACAGGTAGATATAACAAAAAGCAGGTTTTATACAAATGGATGTAGCGCCGTGGTGAAGATAAAGAAATTTAGCGAAGGTTTTGCTCACTTGGACATGCCGTAGATATTGAGGGCGGTCCACACCAGCGGGAAGGTGGTGGGTAGCAGGGGCAGCGTGGTGCCGAGGGTCTGCAGCAGGAAAGTGCTGGTCCAGTGCGCGCGCGGTTCATGCAGGTACACATGGTACACGAAGGCCGAGGCCAGGCATAGCACGATGGTGGCGGGTAGCAGCACACCCTCGATGCATCGGTTTATCACCTGGAACGCCACAATGACCTCAATTATTATTATTAATGAACTATTTTTTTTAACAAAAGGCTAACTAAACAAATGGTAAGAAATCACAAAACTTCAATCAACATTGTTGACGCAATTCACAAAAGTTCACTTTTACAAAAACAATGCAACAATTTCTGCCCTTTTTAACCCTTTTACACTCATACCGCCGATCTGCCGGTGCTATCGCAGCTCTACAAATTAAATGTGAAAACAAAAAATAAAAATACTTAGTATATTCATATCTACTCTTTTTTTGTTAAATTTGAGAATACATATTTGGACAAATATTATATATTTTAAAATCAACTAAAAAGCCAAATTTTTCGGTAAAATTGCTCAGCATTATCCTTGAGAATATAAGGATTGCAAAAACCCAAAAACACTGACGTGTTAAAAAAAAATGCCATGCAGCTTCTAAGCCTTCAAAATCATTAATGGATAAATAAATAATTTCCAAAATTTCAAATATTTAAAACAACATTCACCATCAATGAAGCAATATTTAAAATATATATAAAAGGTTACTAGCGTGATTGGAATTTGAAGTCAGAACCTTTTGCTGCTGAGAAATCGCATCAATCATCAGACCTGCTGTGTTTCAACATTACCAGATGCCTCTGCTGGTTGTGCACGGTGACGGGGCGCTCGAGGGCGCGACATAGAGCCAGGCGCAGGTTTGACAGGTATGGCGTCTCCGTCATCTCAAACAGCTTGTTGCGATGCGGCTGCGTCACGCGGGGGCTTCCAAATACTTCCTTGGACTGAAACAGTTACGAAATTGGTGTCAAGATGCCAAAAAAAAACATTGCATGTTTATATTCCTGCAAAACCATCAATCGAGAGGTTAATTTATTTAAATGGTTATGCTGGGTTCCCACCCTATCTATTCTATAGTCAATCTCATAGAACGAACCTTTCTATGATAGACAGGGATTGTTGCGTGTTCACACTTGCTCTATTTCTATTCTATTTCAATTCCTTTGTATTTGTGGAGCTCAAAGTGACGCAGCAAATATTCGAAAGAAAAAAGTGTTTTTTTATTGGACATAACCATAGACATTACTGTAATGTGCGCAGAGGGTGGCGTTCACGTAGCAATTGCCGTTCACAAGACTCTATTCTATGGTATATTTTGAATTCAAATCGATTCAACTTTGGGCTTCTATTACATAGATAAGCCCGTTCTCACTGATCTATTTCTATGAAACGTCATAGAATAGATGAGGTGATAGAACGTGGCTTTAGATTTTCGTCGGCAATTTCTGATGGTAAACTGACTAAGCAAGGCATAGTATCACAGCCTACAATAACACCATTGACAACAGTGGCAGTCTCTTGACCATAATCCGGCTATCTCATAGGCTGTGTTGGTAGATGTCCATTTTTGAAACAATAACAATCTGAACCCCCGCTAATCCGAACACCTCTGTAATCCGAATGCCCACTCATCCCTCCCGCGCTTCTTAAAAACAGAAATCCGCGCTACCACCAACATTGCGCCAGTTGCTTACTGAATGTCAAGTACATATCACTGACGATGAAATAATAAGGCAAGTAACACAAGAATGTGACGGCGAAAGTGAAGAAATGTTTGACGCAGAAGCAGTAGCAAGTATTCCCCATTCAAGCGTGGTGTTTGCCTTAAATACATGCCTAGAATGGGTTGACCAAGTGGATATACCTTTGCCAGAGAAGATGCTTTTATGTAAATTGCGAGACAAAGCTTTTTACTTGTTATTAAATAAATCTCAACAAAATAAAATATATGATTTCCTTAAAAAAGTAGAATAAATACATTTAAAATTTCACAATACATATTTGTTTTATTTGATAAAAATACCCTACAGATTCTCCGTACTGTAATCCGAACGCTCCACTAGTCCGCACAAAAGGTAAATTTTCGGCGTTCGGATTATAGAGGTCCTGCTGTATCAGTTTATTTTGCTAATAATTAATTTTTATTTTCTGTGATTACAAATTGTAAATCAACATTTTATGAGGAATCGGGCACACGGTACTGGTGTCTTTTCGGGGTCAGAATGTTATTAAAAAATCTGTGATTTTCGACTTTACAAATTCTTTCTAGTGCTAACATTCCTTGATGAAGTGTGCTAGGAATGCCACCAGGAGGGTGGAAAACACGATGGACTTCAAGAGGTCACTCAGCAAACGTCTCATACAAGTTTCTTATAGTATGTCTATATCAAACAACATGAAACATAAACTTAAGGGCGAGAGGGAAGTCGGAGCGGAATTATTTATTGTTTCGAAATATTGATAGTATTATTACGCAATACGATAAACATAATGTTTTTAAATAGAAAAATATTTATTAAATATTTTATAAATTTACATAGGCATTTATCAAAATCTAATCAGAAATATTACTTTTTATGACCGTCCTATTGTATGTTTTACAAAATATTTAAAATACGAATATGATTTTTAAAGTGGAGAAAAATATTTTTAATCCTTTCTCGTTACGTTTTTGTAAATAAACTTAGCCAAAGATTTATAATCCGCATTAAAATTAAAAAAAAAAAACATTAAAGTTACGTAGTGTTTATGAAAAAATTAAACTACACACTGTTCTTTTTTTTAAATTTATCTTATCGACATGTTAAAGGAAAACCTTCACAGCATTTTTTAAGGATATTTAACTTTTTAAATGTTTTTGTAAAACATGCGTAGTACGGTCAGAAATATGTAATATTTCTGATTTTATTTTGATAAATGCTGCCCATGCAAATTATAAAAAATTATAATAAATATTTTTCTCTTTAAAAACACTGTGTTTATCGTATTGCACAATAATATAATCATTATTTTGAATTTATAAATAATAACCCTCCGACGTCCCTCTCCCCGTTAATATCCAAATAACAATAAAAATCGAGTTTGTATGGAGTGGAGTCTGCAACACGGTATCGAACAGTTTCGGAGTCCTTTTTTCACGGGTGTCACTAACACGGGGCGGGGCGGAAGATTGAAAGAGAGCTTTTTTAAGACAAGTCTGATTTTCTGGTGACTTGGCAAGTTTGGTTCCACGGCGGATTGGGACACTGCCAACACAGGAAATAGACGAGGTTATAAAAGGAGGTACTGCATGGTGGTGGATTGAAGCTATCTGGTGCCACTAGGCGCCCGAGGCAATCAGTCCTCCCAACATACGGTGCAGCCTAAAAACTGCTAACTGTTTGTGACAACTGCCTTTCTTAAGGCATAAAACTGCCTTTCTCAAGGCAAAAAACGACAAAAATAATTTTCTGCTTCTGATTTCAGATCACGCATAAACCCACCCGAAATAATAAAAGTGGAGATCACCATGAGAACGAAATCCAGCAGAAGACTCCTCAACAAGTCAAGACATTGCAGGAAATTAAAACCAAAGAGAGAGGTACAAATTCCGAATAAATTCCCAGAAGGAGCCATTGGCTACGATATAAACCCCACGACCAATGAGGTGTTTTTTATCTTGTCAAGAGAACCATCCCCGACGCCCGGACCTAGCAAGGATACAGAAACCACGTTGGAGGAGGAATGGAAAAGAGCACCGGCTGCAAAACGCCTCCACTCGCCACCCAAACCAATATTTAATCTCGTACATAAAAATAAGTACGAGACACTCCAAGAGGTAGGCGACGACAAGTCGACCTACACAGCACCGCCACCAAAGAAACGCTCAACAAGTGGGCCCCCCAAAACATCGACAAACCTTGACACCGCGGCAGCACCCACGGCAAGAAAGAACACAAGAGTGCCCCCGTAATCATGACCATTGGGAACATGACACACGGGCAAATCACCGAAGAGGTGAAAAAGCACATAGGTACCACGACGTTCAACTTCCGGTAGAACAAGGGCGGCAAAATCAGCGTCGTGGTGAGCTCAGTAGAAGCCCACAGACAGCTGACAACCGCACTCAGGGGCGAAAAGAAGGCATTCCACACCTTCACTACAGAGGCTGATAAATTAAAAAAAAACAGTTATCAGAGGACTGCCCAAATTACCCACAGAAGAAATTATGGAAGATCTGGAAGCGCAAGGCTTCCCAGCCCAAACGGTGATCCAGATGACTACCCCAGGATCTGAATACCCACTCTACTTGGCCCACTTCAGCCAAGAAACAAACATGGGCCACATGAGGGCCACAGTGGTCTACCTGTGCCATTGCAGAATCTCAATGGCCAAGTACAGGAGTAAACACCTGCAATACGGCACCTAATGCCACAGATGCCAAAATTTCGGACACGGGTCCAGAAATTGCGCTCACCCAGCACGCTGTGTGAAATGTGACGGATCACATCCCTCAGCAGATTGTGCCAAAACAACTCGAGAAGAGCCGGCCAAATGCTGCAACTGTGGTGGAGAGCACCCAGCCAACTACAGCCAATGCCCAAAAAGAGTGGCGTACGTAGCAGCCCTCCAACAAAGGCAGAACAACGCCCAAAGGCGCAGAGTCCCGGAGCCTAGGGCTCAAATACCGACGGCCAGATTAGACGGCCGATCCTGGGCAAATGTAACAAGCGGGGGAGCACCAATCCAACCTGAACCGGAACAGCGCAGAGAGCCTCAGCCAGAAAATGAGCAAAGGCAAAGACCTACAACCGCAAACAACTCGGATGACGAAGACATAATGTCGCTCCTCCGAGGACTCATCAGAGTACGCAGAAGACTAGCGACCTGCACATCAAGAACGGAAAAGATGATCGTCCTCATGGAACTCCTCAAGGAGACCATCAACGGATAGACGAGCTCCAGAACAGCAGCACCAGCGAAGAAAATTAACATGTTTTCTTTCCCTTTTTTTCCCTTAGGAACCTAGGATCATGGAAAAGAAAGAGGATGCTACTGATGATGAAAAAATGCTTTTTTTCCCACAGAAATAGGTCAGCAGAATCCAGAGAGGATGCAGCCTAGAAATGAAATATTTAACATCAGTAAAATTAAAGAGGTAAAATGAGTAAATAGTTCAGAACTAAATGTTTGTTTTTTCACCTTTCTTTGCTTAGGGTTTTTTATCCAGTTAAGATCTTTTCCAATGAAAAACACATAAATTTTCATGTAATGTAAAATAAAATCAGTCAAGTAAATAAAACCATCAGATGGTGATAGTAATAAGGCCAAAGAGCCGCAGTACTAGTTAGTTAGAAACACGAGGGGTATTGCTATAAGCCCCAGCTAGTTAGAGGATTACGAAAGAATCCGTAAAATCAAAAAAAAGTCACTAACATATTTGTTATAAAGTGTGGCCATTGGCGGGGAGTGGAAAACACATGATGCCAACTCCGCCACTAACCCGTCCGCATTATTACATTCTTTCTAACCTTCACACTTTTGGAGAAATTGTAGCTATCTCACTTTATGTCGATTATTACACATCTTTTCGTAAGACAACTGCCCATCGATATATCTTGGTAGATGTAACTACCACATGTTCCAATTTAAAAGATTTGTTAGCAGGTGTGCGGTGTGTGGGGGCAGGCTTACCTGGGGGGGTTGGTAAATCTGACGGGGCTGCAGCAGAAGGCGGGGCTCTTCTGGGCAGCGGCAGTGCCCAGGGGACTCCTGCCCAGGCCGCATGAGCACCGCATCCCCCTTCACCAGTAAGGCCCACGGGAGATTCACCAATTTGCCTAAATGCACAATATCAATGTTGCTTCTCAAATTAGATGCTGCAAGAATATGCAAGTTTCTCCAAGCATCAAATTATATTTCATAATCCATTAATGTGTGTAAGCTAAAATCCTCAATTTCACTGTCCGTTTTAAATGCTACAATCAATGACATTACAAACATAAACACGTTATTGTCTCACAATATTTACACAAAATGCAGAAAAGTCACAAATACACTTACTTTTCCAGTAAATTCTTTGTTTAAGCACTGGGCATGTATGACAATGATAGACATTCAAAGAATAATGTGAGTTTTAACGAAATGGAAATACGACCGAGCGTCGTTTTTCCATTTGCATTGAATACTATATCCCTCAGCCCGGGTAAAGGTAAGTCAAGACAAACAGGACACGGGGGCAAATGTACATATAGTTACAATGAGTTATCATTAACCATTAAATTTTACTATTAAATATTTTTTTCAAAATGATTTGAAGACAGTGTGCTGCGAAGTGAAGGTGTCCAATTATCTTCGCACCTTATAATGCGGACAACAGTAGTACATTTTTGTCGACGTAGTTGTAGTTTATTGTTATTTATTATGAAAACACAGGTTAACTCATAATTTTTTACAAAGCTTTAGTGTCTTTTGCCATTGTCAGTAAAGGAAATCCATATACGTGGCTCGGTCCGGTTGGAGATGATATTTTTGTTTATTTATTCATTTTAATTAATTACGTTATTTATTGTGCGTTTTACCCCAACTTTCCAAAAAAACAAATTGAAAAAAAAAACGAATATGGAACGCTATGTTAGTATTACCAAATGACATAATAATAATGTCACTGGAAAATAATTGTACTATTTATGATAATAAGTAATTTGCTTGTACTTTTAAATGAAATGTTATTTCTTGGTTTTAACTACTGTTTGCTGTGTAATGAAAACACTTACTCACACAGGAGAGGGCATTTTGGCACTTATAAGCAATTCTGCTAGAGATAGCACACAACCTCACGTGACATGTGATAGTTTAATACTAAATCAAAATACGGCAATTACCGTATCTTTTGCTTGCCACTTTGTGAGCTCTACAACGTGTCTATGAGGTGTGATCAAAAAATACGGTGAATGGATTTTTGTAACAGCAACTGCTCGCGCTAGATCCATTTGAAGTAATAAGTCCAATAGCCTGATCCTTTGAGATAATCAGTGTCAAGTTTGAACAAGTTATGACTTGTCAGTCGGCTTCCAGAGCCAGAAGAGTGAGGTCATGTTTACCGTACCTATCACGCAGCATAGATTTAACGTGTTAACATTAAGTTTTGTTTTAAGTTCCAAAAAAGTGCTAAAGAAGCCTCATGAAATGTTAAAATCAGTGTATGGCGATAATGCGGTGACTCTGAAGACTGTTTACAAGTGGTATGAGCGATTTAAAAGAGGAAACGAGTCAGTTAAAGATGAGCAACGATCGGGATGTCCTTCAACCTCAAAAACAGATGAAAACGTGTGAAAAGTGGAAAATATGGTTCGTTCAAACAGGCAATTGACTATTCGAGAATTTACAGAAGAACTGAACATCTTGGACGTGTCCGTGCAAAGCATTTTAAGGGATAATTTGCAAATGAGATGAGTGAGTGCGAAATTTGTTCCCAGACTTTTGACTGACGAACAGAAGGTAAATCGTGTGTCAGTTAGCACAGAATTGAAGAATCGTCTTAAAGCAGATCCGGACTTCATGGCCAAAATTATGACTAGAAATGAAAGTTGGGTGTATGAATATGACCCTGAGAAGAAAATTCAGAGTTCCCAATGGAAAACGAGTGGTTCTCCTCACCCTAAAAAGGCACGTCAGTCAAAGTCGAATGTCCAGGTGACGCTGATTGTTTTTTTATATAGTGAGGGCATAGTGCGATCAGAGTTCGTTCCAAGGAGAACAATTGTGAACTCCGAATATTACAAGGTCTTACAGCAACAATTGCAATACGACGTATGGAGAAAAACACCTTGAAAAATGGGCCAATGGGTTCCTCCTTCATCACGACAAGGCGCCATGCCACACCTTGCTTCTGATCCGCCAGTTTTTGCCCGAAAAAAGGTCCCGTCTGTCCAAATCCGCCTTACTCTCCGGATTTATTTGAAAGAAGCCTTCCATAAATGCTTCCAATCATGGAATCAACGTTAGGATAAGTGCATCGCTAGCCAAGGAGAGTAATTTGAAGGCAATTTAAGTTTGATATAAGCTTATTATTTGGTTTGTAATAAAATTATTCACCGTATTTTTAGATCACACCTTGTATGTTTGTTTGTAATGTCATTGGCTATAATATAATATATCAAATTTCTAAGGCCAGCCCAGTATGACTATACTTAAAATTTTTAAAATTCAATGTGGAGTTTTATAAAAAAAATCTTTGAAACGTACCGGTTAAGCTGAACGTGGAAAATTTAATCCATTGTATTTTGAACGAAAGCTAAGACTTAATGTAAATAATATGTATCTTTTTGAATGCAAGTTTACCATCTCTGTAGGTCCACTGCAATGTGACGCATGGAGAGAAGGGCGCACACAGGTGCGGGTAGTTGGCCTCTGTCCAGCAGCACTCCGTGGCTGCGCGCTCCAGCTCCACTGCAATGCAACACGCGGTCATGTCAATACTCTTCAATTAATACTGTATCAATAGAAAATTGTCCCAGAATCTTCAACAGACTACCTCTACCTGGAACAAACACTAGCTGGACCCCTTGTGCACTTCTTGAAGAGGCGTGTAGTGTTGGTATCTGTTTTCTCTGTCTCCTCAACCTGGCAACACACTCCCGGTTACCCGGAATCCATATCCCTAGAGTCTTCAGGTATTTGTTTCACCCCTCTTCCGAGCTACTCTCTCTTAAAGGATGCTCCAGGCTGCTGGTGCAATGCTGTTCAAGAAAGAGTAACGGGAACCAAAGGCCACTCTGCGCTGCTCCGGAGAGACTGCCTTGAGGTCGTAGCGGTAGTCTGTTTTGGATTATTATTTTATTTTTACTTTTAGGGTTGATTAGTGCATTTCCGTATTCCATTTTAGATTACTCCGGATAATGACAAGAGGAGCTGCGAAGAGTTATGTCAAGTCATTCTATAAGTATCTGTACTAACTGAAATGCGTTTGTGACTAACCTCCTTCTGTGCGAAAGCTGTGCAGGGACACTTGAGGGTTTAGAGTCCTTTAAAAATTATAGATTCGTTAAATTAAAAAAGGAGTAACCATAAGTTACTTATACCGGGGTGGGAAAGTGGCGGGTAACGTCAACTATATCAATAGGAATAGAATTAAACGTAATGGTGGTCTGTGCCGTACCCAGAGAGTGCTGTATCCTCCGGGGAATCTCGTCCTTCCTGAGGCGCTCCTCACTGTAGACCAGCAGCAGGTTAACTAGCGTGGCAAGGGCCAGCAGTAAGGCAGGCAGCAGTGCCTGGGCCAGGCACAGCGCCAGGCAGTAGCCCAGCCCCACGCCCACAACAGGCCATGTCAGTAGCACATTCTGATTCCAGGGGCTCAGCGCGCCCAGAGCCCAGCCACTGTTTGTTGTTCCAAATGATATCATAGACTATAGTACATTGAACTACATTAATTAAAAATAAGATTTTTCGGTTTATCAGAGTCGGATCATAATGAAATTTAATAAATTAAATGTAGTTTTGTTTACTATCCAACTAAGGTAAAATCTTTGAAATTAATAACTTGAAATATACACATTAAATGTATTCTGATCAAAATAATAAACGATCTACACAAGGAGATGATTAATTAATAGAAAAGCATTAAGGAAAGGTGTTTTGTTTGTTGTGTATCAAAATATGCAGAGGGGCGTTAAAATCTAAAATTAATAATATTACAAAACAACTCAAATGTCAAACTTACTAACCTAGAAATTTGATTGTGTTTAAAAGTATTTAATTCTATTATTATGTCATTTTTTAACTTCCTAAGAGCATCTTTTGTCAGTAAGCCAAGTTTGGCACTTTTTTTTGCATCACTCATATTACATACTCTCACTATTGTAAATATGGCAAAATGTTGAAATATTATTTGGAATATTTGGATTCATCCCAACCCCTTCCAAAAATAAATGTTACAATCTGTCAAATGGAAAATGTCAAAAACGTTCAACAGCAAATAACATTGCTGCTGATAACTTCGCTGAGTTCTCTCCCTCTTTTTCATTTAAGACGGATGCAATAGAAAGAGAGATTAAAACAAACTCTCGGCGGCAGGACTATTGAAACCAGAAACATCGACAATATTTGGCGAATAGCGACCATCGTACGTACACTGTGTACACGAAAATAATGACTAGTGACGGTATCTAGAAATTTCGATAATCGAAATTTTGTTATTTAATGCCGTCTCGAAATCATCGAGAATATTATTATAATAATTACACAGCAAGATTATTATTCACTGTTTTTCCTCCCTATGAACGGGATGGTTGGAAAAAATTGCCATCAGTCAATATGCCCTCGTACAATAAATATTTATGTATGATATATAATATGAAGGGGAAACAAACAAAATGCTGATGACCGACATATTTATTAAATCCTCGGTTATAAGTCAAGAATCGAATCAAAAACATTTTGGCTTTTTTAATGTGATACCACACAAGAGTCTTAACTGATCCCAACCGTATGGAGCCAGTGAGACTATGGAATCCCCAATTGGGGTATGTTGTGAAGCTGAAGGTATTGAGGATGGAACTTAAAACAGTTTAGCTCAGTTTTAAGTTTTACCCTGGTGAATGTTGAGACAAGCGAAACCGGTTGGTGATAATTTGAAAATAAATTAGCGGTTTAAAACAAAGTGTATGTTTCATTTAATAAATATGTTCAACCACAAAGTAATTGCTTTCTAAAAAAAAATGTTTATTGTATTTTTACGTGTTACATTTAATATTTACAATTCCATTTTTAACCTCACTAGGACTAAGCTTGTAGCGATATTAAAAATAATAATAACAAACGAACACATTAGATTAGTTTAGTGTGTCGGACACGAAAGACTTGATTATGCCAATCGCTACCCTTTTAGGTTTTGTTTTCAAATCACAACAAAAACATTATTTATTTTTATTTATTCATTCTTAAAATTTAAATACAAAAACAAAAACATTAGCCACTCATCTCACTAGGACAATCCTGTGTTGAGATGAGCGGCTTTACAATTTAATAATAAACAGTAAATAGTCATAAGTGAATAACAATACAAGAATAAAAATAAGTAAATAGTAGTAAATAAATGATAAAAATTTAACAAAATAAGTATTATAATAAGTAAATAATTATCAGTAAATATTAATAAGCATATAATAATACACATATAATTAAGTAAATATTAATAAGTAAATAGTAATAAGTACATAATAATAAAAATAAAAATAGACAAATAATAATATGTAAATAGTAATAATTAAATATTATTTCGGTAAAAAAAAATTACAAGTAAATAGTAATAAGTAAGTAGTAATAAGTAAGTAGTAATAAGTGAGTAATAAGAAATAAATGGTAATACGTAAATAATGATAAGTTAATAATAATTATAATATCGAGCATACATAAGTTTCAATATTGATTACAATATAAGGGATAACATGGATAAAGCGAAATTACCACTCTCAGCTAACATAGACTTTTTGACCAGTTTTAAAATAAATTTTGCATATCTATAGTTTTAATGTTGTTACTGAGCCTATTATATATCAAAGGAGCCTTACAATAAAAACTCCTTTGTCCAAATGATGTTCCGTTATTTTCCGGCTGATACATTAGAGAAAAAATCATTCTAGTATTGCGCACTGTTGTGACCTTATGGCAGTGTCAATGTTGTTAAAAAAATTACATGTAGCCTGTATTATGTACAATTGACTTACTGTCATAATTTTACTTTCACGGTATAATAAGTGTAATGAGTATAAAAAATTAAAAAAAAAAAATCTTTTATATTATTTTTTTAATTAACTTTTGAGCAACATTTAAGGGCTTTAGGGTAGTGGTGGGCGAAGCGCCTCGGTTTAGTGAGCCGGATCACTAAATCAGCTCTTTGTAGTGTACCAGTTCGGTAATCCGGCTCGTTCGAACGACGGTTCGCGTCCTCTCGCACCATGCCCTCCCCCTCGCTCCCTTACCCCTCCTAAAGACGTCCTTAAGACGCTCTTACACGATACTTTTTTCGTCCAGGTTTCATGTGGATTGTCTTTACAGAGAGCTGATTTAGTTATCCGGAGCACTAAACCGAGCCGCTTCGCCCACCACTACTTTATGGTAGTCTTGTAACATGAACTCCAACATACAGCATATGAAAGGAGAGATTGAACAACAATATACAGTTTTTAGTGTAACTTTGTCCAACATTTTTCTTAGAATCTTGAAGATATAGGCTAGTTTCGTTTGTTAATACAGCAATATGGTCATTCAATTTTAAATATTTTTCAATAATTAAGCCAAGATATTTGATATTGTCTACTCTTTCTAAAGATTGACAATTGCACTTTAGATTTGAGCATAATGTGATCAATGCAACTTTCAGTACTTGAAGTTACTCTAGTAGGTGAAGTAATATATAGTTTTAAACCATGGTAAATCATAAGTGGAAGATATTGTTGACATTTTGAATTGTTCATATCTAAAATATTAATATTTATATCGCCACATAAAATCACTTATTTTGGGAGGCGGTTATGGGTACCGCCGCCCCGGGAACCATTTTTTGGATGACCAACACCTCTGCCATAGGTCACCCCAGGTGGTTCGCTACGTTTGGTGACTTAGCAGGGGTGCCCGGGTTCATGGGGTAAGGTTTGTCCAGATCTTGGCTGCGGATGCGTTGGCCCACCTACTGCGTGGTGGGTCGGATCGGGAGAGATTGGTTGAGGGAGACCCTTTACAACTGGCTACCGTTGTCCAGGCCACTCGACAGTACAGGGGCCTGACCCTCAGGTTCACGACTGAGGGTGGGCTGCCCCACCAGCGGGTGTAAAAACCCCGCCGCTGCTGTTGTGCCGATTCGTGACCGGAGGGGACCCAGCAGTAGTGTTTGGGGCGCATTGGGAGCCCTTCCCAGCCAGACTCTCCCAACCATAGCCTTGCACCACAGTGGGTGGGATGGATTCATACGTCCGTCAGTCCTGGATACCCTGACCCCCACCTTCCTACCCACCCTTTATACCTAATCCCTCCCTTGCTTTCCTTTTCTCGTAAACCCCCCAACAATAATTATAAAAAACATGCAATCACAAAACTTAAATAATAATAATATCATTACAACGGCGAGTAGTAGACGTCCCCGGTACAGGCCAAAAATGTTGGTGAATTTTACCAACATTCGAGGCCTGCACAAAAATTTAAATTCTGTCCACCATCACCTTCAATCCCAACGCCCAAACCTTTTATTCCTGTCCGAAACGCAGATAGCTGAGCCTTCTGACGCCTCCTATCTGGACTGCCCGGGCTTCACCCTCGTAGGCAAGTTCAGACCAAAAGGAGGCGTTTGCTTGTATAGCCGAGCTGACGTCAACTGTGTGCGACTGTTGAGTCTGGAAAATTCCAGATTTGACGTAATGTGGGTGCGCGTCAGTCTTGTCAGTACGGTAAGATTTTATGCGTGTTTATACCGCTCACCAAACCTCAGCGAATCAGACTCATCCGAGCTATTTAAAAATTTGAGAGAAATTATTGATGACCTCTTACCCCGCTACCCTTCGGCCGAGTTTGTTGTTCTGGGGAACTTCAATGTTCATAATGAACCGTGGTTGAAGTTCTCATGTTCAACAAACTCGGCTGGCCGACAGGCGGAATTCTTTGCCCTATGCCATGGGTTGGAGCAACTGGTTCAGGAGCCTACGAGCGTTCCTGATGTCCAGACTCACCGTTCCAATCTGTTAGACCTATTTTTAACTACCGAGCCACGTGGTTATGGGATTGATGTCGCAGCGCCTTTAGGATCGTCCGACCATTGCCTGGTGACGACATCAATCCCTATTAACTTCAGACCCCCAATTGAGAGGCTGAAGAGAAAAATGTGGCACTATAGGTCAGCAGATTGGTTCGGTCTGCGGGCGCATTTAATGCTTTCCCATGGTCAGCTGTCTGTTTTCAGACTTCGAATCCGTCCAGATGTGCCCAGGAAATTGGTAAAGTCATCACATCTGCGATGGATGGCTTCATTCAATCAACCGTTAAAGAAACTGGTGTAGGCTCAAAGCCGTGGTTCAGTCGACAATGCTCCGAAGCAGTTCGACGAAAAAACGCGGCTTACTGAGGCTACAACACATCACGAACGTCGGAAAACAGATCAGCATATAACAAATTGGCAAAGGAAAGTAATAGGATCATCAATAGGTCAAAATTTGAGCACGACCTACATATCAGCAAAAAAGCTAGCTGTCTGCCCGCATGGCAGCAGAGCGTTCTGGTCGCTAGCGGGCTCCATAGGTCACAATTTCTGCAAATCCAGTCTGCCGCCTCTTACCAGACTCGACGGTTCACTAGCAAACACTGCTACCGAAAAGGCAAACCTTTTAGGGAAAATGTTTGCGGAAAATTCGGTCCTCGATGATCGGGGTGCCATCCTGCCGTCGGCTCCTCACTGTGGCTTCTATATGAAAAAGCTGAGGATACGGCATCGGGATGTACTCCTTGTCTTACGGGGGCTCGATGTCAATAAAGCTAGTGGCCTGACGGAATACCTGCCCTGGTATTGCAGAGGTGTGCTGCAGAAATTGCTCCAGTTTTGACAAAGCTCTTTAAAATGTCCCTGAAATGTGACTCTGTGCCCTCTGGTTGGAAAAAAGCGGTCATTCATCCTATACCTAAGCAAGGTGACCGCTCCAACCCGGCCAACTACCGCCCCATAGCGATCACGTCAGTTCTGTCCAAGGTGATGGAACGCGTGATCAACGACAAACTGCTCACATACCTCGAGAAGAACAAAATCATTAACGACCGCCAGTACGGATTAGTGCGGTGATCTTCTCGCGTATGTGACGCATGTTTGGGGGCGGTGCCTGGAACGTTCTGGTGAGATTCAAACGGTCTCACTGGACATTTCTAAAGTCTTTGACCGGGTCTGGCGCCGAAGATTTGTCAACAAACTGCCTTCTTACGGACTTACCGTTTCCTTGTGTACTTGGATTGCCGACTTTTTGAGGGAGAGATCGATTCAGACGGTTGTTGATGGTTTCATCTCTTCCTCGCATTCAATAAATGCTCCACGTCCCACTAGGATCGGTTCTGTCTCCGACATTGTTTATGTCGCATATCAATGACCTCTTGACATGTGCATCAATCCATTGTTACGCGGATGACAGTACAGTCCATGATTGCTTTTTGTTTGACAAGCAAAGGGCCAAAGGGCACACAAAATCCAACGGCTCGGAGGGCTTTGAAGCAAAGAATGGACGGTTACCTCGAGAGGGTCTCCTCTTGGGGTAAGAATAACCTCGTCGAATTTAATGTTTCAAAGACCCAATCATGTCTGATTACGTCTAAAAGGGATAGAAATGACAATCTAGTCTCCTTTAATGGAAGCAATCTTCCCAACAAGCCCTTCATTGATATGCTTGGTGTAACCTTAAGTGACCAGCTCAGGTATGGGGGCTCCATCGAGGCCCGAGTAAAGTTAGCCTCTCGGAAGCTGGGCGTATTATACAGGGCCCGCAGATACTTTAATAGTACACAACTGCTGACCTTGTACAAATCGCAAGTACGCCCCACTGTAGAATTTGGCAGCCACCTCTGGTCGGGAGTCCCAAAATATCTGAAAAACCCTTGACTCTGTGCAGAAACGGGCGGTCCGTTTGATAGATTCGCCTATCTTAACAAACGGGTTGCAATCTTTAGAGCACAGACGTCAGGGGGGAATGCTGTCCTTGTTCTACCGGTATTTTCATGGAAGATGCTCCGAGGAACTAGCGTCATTGATCCCTTCGGCACCGGTGCATAGTCGGGAAACACGCCAAACGCGCGCACAACATTTGCACACGGTTGACATTTGTCACATGAGAACGGGTCGCTTCTACAATTCTTTCTTGTGTTCAACAGCTCGGCTGTGGAATGATCTGCCGGCCACTGTGTTTCCTCCATCCTATATTTATATATTTATTATATTATATACGCCCTATATGGCCTTTTACATATTTAGTTACTTATAATAGTCACACAGGTGCAAAACACATTACAGTAACTGCACCAAAAACTAAAAATACACAGTAACAGAAAAAATAAAAAATAACTAGTGCAATATCCACCAAGTCAATACTGACATTGATAACAAATAAGTAAATAATGTAAAAAGTTGTATTTAACAATAATTTATAAACCAGGCAGAAACAAATCACTCATCCTTCTTTTGAAATTTGCCAAGTTTAGATTATTGTCAAATACATCCACATCATTTAAGTATTTGTTACCAAGACTGTGTAAGCGTTGAATCGGTGAATTCAAACTATAGTTAGAACTGGATAACGATATGTAGAAAGTTAATGTCTGTCTTGTAGTTCGATTGGGTATGTATAAGTTGCAGGAGTTCAGAACAATTTAATTTACAGTTTAACAATTTTAGTAAAAAGGTTAGGTCGCTAATTTTCCGTCTGTTTTCTAATGTTGGAATATTTAAAATATTCATTAACAATGGGTAATTTATGTGCTCTAAAGGTAAGTTTACTTTAAAATTTATGAAACGCAAAAATTTTCTTTGAATTCTTTCTACATTGTGAATATGTATTTTGTAGAAAGGCGACCACACTACGGAATTATGTTCAATTAAACTTCTAACTAGGGATATGTACAATAATTTTATTACTTGTAACGATTGAAATTTTTTTATTGTTCTTAATATAAATCCTAAAGTTTTCATACCTTTATTTACAATTTGTTGAACGTGAGCAGTGAAATTTAGTTTCTCATCCATTATAATGCCGAGATCTCTCATTTCTGCAACTCTTTGTAGATTTATTTGATGTATTGAATAGTAAAAAAAGAGAGACGTTTTCTTTCTGGAAAAGGTTAGTGTTTTACATTTTTCAACATTTAGATATAAATTGTTTTGTGAGCACCAGTTATTTAGCATGTCAATATTAAACTGAAGAATTTGACAGTGGTTTGAATCAGTTATTTCTCTATATAATTTGATATCGTCGGCGAATAGCAAAACTTTGACACATTTAAAGCCGTTGACTATGTCGTTTATAAAGACAAGAAATAAAACCGGACCAAGGTGACTACCTTGTGGTACGCCACTAGTAGCGGAAAACGATTTGAATATAAAAGATTTTATTTTAACAAACAAGGTTCTATCTGATAAGTAACTACTTAACCACTTTAAAATATTTCCTCCAATTCCCAGAGCATGAAGTTTCCGGATCAGTACTTTGTGAGATACTTTATCAAAAGCCATCAGTGTTTATAGAGTCAACTTGTTTATTTTTTGCAAATGCCTCCAATATATAGTTTTGAAAAAGTAATAAATTTGTTGTAGTTGATCTACCTTATAACATTACCTATAACATGGGTCTCTTCAAGACCCAAGTTCACTCCTTCCTATCCTCTAAAAGACCCTCCACATAGCATCCCCAAAGATGGTATAGGCCTCGAGGGAAATTATTTCCCTCAGGGTCTCCTGTGTGGAGTTACTGTAAAAAAAAACTTCAAGGTTACGAGTTAATACAGAACAGAGTAAATCATTTAGACGGCCAAGAAAAGTATCAATGTGTGCATGAGAAGGAGATCTCTAAACTGCTATTACACATACGTTATTAGAACGTTGCAATTTAAGACAATTAGCATGTGGGATAACTATTTCTTCAACAGACGCTAGGACATCATTCCAAGTGTAAACAATAACTACATCATTTTGTCAATAATTTTTGTTTGCGTTGTGCGATGAATATCCAGTAATGCCTGGAATATTAATGGTATATTTTAGCCAAGCCTCACTAAATATGATTATACTAAATCTGTGTCGAATTGATTCGAGAACAACTACAGTATCATCGAAAAAAAATTTATGCATCTTATATTCATAGAGTATATTGAAAGCTCAGAATATATTAGAAATTCATTGCATGTTACCGGGTCATTTATGTTGATATTATTTATTTCTGCAAAATCATTTAATTCTAGATCCAAAAAAAATCCGGTTATCAGGATAAAAAAGTAAATACCTAAATGTTTTATATTGGTTATTTTAGATGATTGGTCTGAGTTTTTTTCTAGATTTTATTATTTTTAAACCGGGTATGTAAATATTGGTGTTATTTAGTTTTTTGCTTCGTTTTCCACAACAGTTCTTTATATGGTAGTATGATGATAAAATTTCGCCAACCAATAAATTCTTCTCTCTTGCAATCTTGCGTGAACTTAGAACTATCTGCTGTGACTCCTCATCTTGAAACTGAACTTTAAACCTATAAGTGCCTTCTTTTTTTGTGTTTTATCTTGATAACATATAACTTTTATTTTTTATTTTCTATGGTTCCACATTTACCCGTATCTCCCTCATAACTCTATAGTATCACGGGGTTCTACTCTTGACTGTGCTTCAACACCGGCTAACTCCATCCAATAGTACCTAATGTTGGCCTGTTCCAGCTCAGCCAGTCGAATTTCCATATGACAAAGTTTTATTTCTTTATTTACATTAGCTTCTTCTAAAGTCTGTATCGGTTTTTTTAGTTGTAGTATATTTTCTACTTATTCAATAGTTTTAATTTGTGTAATGCAAACGAGAACCCTTTCGAAAACACTAAAGAACACATTGTGTTATCCAACACTCTTTCAAAAATTATTCTCAAAATGTTTGAGTGTTAATTTATTGTAACTAATAATACCAAACCTCTGCCTCTCGGACAAGAACAAGCACCGAAAACTATTTTTTTTAAAGAATGTCAAAATGTTTGGAAACATCTTATCGACTTCATCGTACATGAAATTTTTAATACTCAACGAAATGCCGCGAAGCATTTAGATTATTTATTCATTTGAATGAATTTGTACTCTTTCGGATATTTTTTATTGTTAATAATCGATGATTTCGAAAAGGATTTTTCGATTATGCACATCGCTGTCACCAATGAGTTGTCTCAACTTACAAATAATAATGTCAAATTTTGTATTTTGAAGGTTTGCTTTCTGTCAAATTGGATATTTTTAGGTAAGAAATTACATATTTATCTTACCAAACCTCAAATTAAGTTCATATTTAGAGGCTTCCCATGTAAATGCAATTATATGTCCTCTATTATCGTAAATAACATTTTTTATTATTTACCTTCAGCATATTGCTACTTCAGTTGGCAACCCTGCGTTGACCAGAATTCTCGGAAATAATATTTATCGGGGTTTTGTGGGAGCATGTCGTATCTGGGAAGGGAATAGTAATTTAACATTTTTAAAGTGCATTTGGTTGAAATTTTAAGATTAGTCGCCTTGATAGTGTTTTTAAATAAAAGTTTAACAAGTTGGTGACAAGAATATCGGTGCCCGCGCCTACTTCCGCGGTCCACCAACTCGCCAGTTCGATTCGACGAAATCGCCATTTAGAGACAATGAAAAAAGATATAGAAAGTGTTTGGCTATGCTATAGAACTATTTCTTCGCTTCGTGTCATAATATACGAACGATTAGTATGACTTTTAGTGCAGTGATAATAAATTTCGGAGATATTTCGATATATCGAAATCGCCGACGTATCCACTCTCTCATCAAAACAATGCAACCGTGTTTTTTATGACATCGTTCCGCGAATCCCAATTCTAACTAATAGACTCACCAGTCGTTGAAATATATTAAATATGAAATCTCGAACTGAGAGACGGCGGTTCCTGGAGCTGATCTGCTGCTGCTGCCTGTTGCTGCTGGAAGGAGTTGTTGCCGGGGAGCGAACGGGGGCGGGGGACGACTCCTTTTGGACCTGCGGGCCCAGCATCTCCACCCCGGGCATCACCCTGCCGCGCGGAGACGTCAGCCTACTGTATGGACAGCCGCTTGAGATCCTGTGTCTCTTGAACATGCAGCACTCAATGGCGGGCGGCCTCAATTCCAGCGACCTGCTCTTCTACCGCAACAAGGAACTTGTGCAGTCCGAGTTTCTGACGGTGGTCAACTCCACGGCGCTGCGCATGCACGTGCCCCGCCCCCCCCCGTCCGACTCCATGTACTATTGTAGGCTGGGGCCCCGGGACAAGGAAACCGTGGTGTGCTTCAACAAGGTTGTGGTGGGCGAGAGGCCTTCCCTGGACAACAACTTCCGCTGCGTGTCCCAGAACTGGGATAACCTCACATGCACGTGGAAGCCGCAACATAATTACCTAGTCACCACTTACAACCTGACCTACCGCTTGCCGGGTCGCAGCGGTCGCTCGGCGGTGTTCAACTGCAACAACATGACCATTGAAACAGACGATGGGACTTACTCCTGTATGTGGAACCTTTACACCACGCCGCATTACCGCCAGTCTACTCCCCATTTCCACTTCACACTGACAGCATCCAACAAGCTGTCAGAACCCGTGTCCCGGGATTTTCACATCAACCATTATGCGCGTGTGAAGCCCGGACGGCCTACGGATTTGAAGGTGGAAAACAAGACGCAGCACAGCGCACTGCTGTCCTGGTCCATCCCATACTCCATGCACAACTTCCCCCCGGGACTCCTGCACCGGGTAATATACACCAACAACGTCGACGGTGACGGTGTCTGGAGTACCAGCGATGTGAGCTCTCTTTCCCTCCATGACTCTGCGTACACCTTCAATGTCACTGGGCTAGTGTACGCCTATTGTCATTATACGGTTCGAGTGTCCATACGCTCAGAGAAAGCTTACGAGGAGGAGATGTGGTCTGACTACACTCCCGTGACCTTCAGCACATCCGAAGAGTCCCCAGAGAGGCCTCCGGATACGGACGAGGGCGGTTTCGAGTCTGTTGCTAATCTCACTCACCGCAGTATTCGTCTGTATTGGCGTCAGATCCTGAGCCACGAAGAGAACGGAGATAACTTCAGGTACAATGTGGCGGTGCACATGGAGGGTATGAAACTGGACGTCCTCCCATTTGAGGAAGAAGGAAGGAAGAGGAAGAAGGGCTACGTCTTGTTCAAGGGGCTACCTCTAAGGCCTCTGGAGTTCCTCATCTCATCTGCCAACAATGTAGGAGAATCTCCTACTAAGTCACGCTTAACAGTCCCCGAGCAGAACCAGTTGCTGCCCGAGCCTTTGTTCTTCACGAAAGCGGCCCTGGGCAATGGCACGTATGAGTTGACCTGGCGACATCCCATAGTCAACATGTCTGGTGTATCCGACTACACAATCTTCTGGTGTGATAACTTCCGCGACCGCCCCTACCAGTGCGAGGGCCGCCTGCAGTGGGAGCGCGTGCCCGCCAGTCTGACCGCCCGCAACTACACTGTGACTGAAGACAAGATCTATCAGTTCGCCATTTCCGCCAACGGCTATGGCACTTCCAGCGGCATGGTGTGGGCTTCCTGCACTATCATTCCAAACACTGCCATCGGCAAGATCAAGGACATCTGGACCATGGACCCTCAGTCCACCTCCATCACGGTTAGCTGGAAGCTGGAGTGTCCGGACAATGTTGGGGTCATTAAGGGTTACCGCATCTTCTACTGCCCCATCGATGGCTTGATAGATACAAAATGCAAGGAGCCTGCGAAGAACATCACAGTGGAGAAGAGTGCGCCCGACACACAAGCCAATGTCACTGGACTCCGACCCTACACCACCTACGCCATCCAGTTGGCTATCATCGCCCACCACGAAGTGGGGCCCCAGAGCGACACGCTGATCGCCAGCACGCTCGAAGGGGCTCCAGATCCCCCAGACAATGTCACAGTGTCTGACTTGTCCAACACGCGCATGCTTGTCTCCTGGGTGGGTCCCTCGCGCACCAATGGGGTTATCAAAAACTACCGGGTGTCCTACCGCGATCCGTACGAGGATTGGATATATGAGCATGTAGATGAGGGCCAGAAAAATCCGAAGGCCACCTTCCGTGAGCATCTCGTCACTAAACTCCACAGTTACACCAATTACACGGTACGCGTGGAGGCCTGCACCGTGCTGTGCTCCAACTGGTCCCAGCCACTACTGGTGCGCTCAGCCATCGGGTCCCCCGGCGTAGTTGGGCAGCCCACTGTTCAGTCATCGGAGTCCTACCATCGTGTGCTGTGGAATCCTCCCAAAAGAGCCGGAGGCACGCTGGACCTGTACGAGGTGAAGGTGCTCAAGGTGGGCAAGGACTTCAATGATACAATCATTTACAATACCACCGACTTAGAGCTTGTGATTGCGGAAAAGATGTGCTTATTGGAAGGGGTGAATGCTTATCAGTACTCCGTGCGGGCTGTAAATTACGACGCTGCAGAAGATCACGGAGCAGCAGCTTTCTCGCACCACGACAGGGTTCAAGTCAACAGGCGTCCTGTCGGCGACACCAACGTGGTATTCTACCGAGGCCCCTGGAGCCCCATCGCAGAGAACACCTGCACACCAGCATACAGCAGCCCTGGCTTCTATTGGGTGCTGTTGGTGGTGCTAGTGTTGGTATTTGCGGTGGGTGTGTTCATGGGGGGCAAGTGGTTGTACAGAAAGATAGACACCATGAGCTCTATCAAGCCCGTCATGCCGGATGGGCTGATTCAGTCCGACCTGGACAAAGACGCCTACCCCTGGGTCCTTCCTCCCAAGCGCAGCAAGGAGAGTGAGAAGCACTCGCAGTATCCTCCCGCCTCGGCCGATGAGGTGTCCCTACTGGGGCGTCCCACCCCCGCGCCGGCCTCCCCTGGCACTCGGGACATGAGCGGGTTCAGCGCCACCACCACCAGCACCTCTCTATCGGGAGGCTCCTCCCGCCGTGCCCCCTCCCCACACTCTGGAACTGTGTGGGACGCCCCTTACTTCGGAACTCGGAATGACTCTGATTCGGCTACTCCGACCAATGTAGACTCAGGAGGCTCAGCCTGTAATCCCTATTCCACTATCAGGTGCCTCGACGACTCAGAGGGAACTCCCACCAACACTGATAATCCATATGTCACTGTGGCTCCAGAGTTCCCCAAGCTAAGTAACGGGTATGTCCAGGCCCGCCCCCTGCTAGCCCCCCAGGCGCTGGTGCCGCCAGTGAGCGTGCTGCCTGCCAACTATGTGAGAACAGCCCCCGAGATGTGCCCGGTGGTGTTCTCGCCATACGTAGCCGTGGATGACCCCCGCATCAGAGCACCTCTGCCCGCCAGTATGCCACCGACTTCTCTGCTTCCCAAGGCATGCATTCCTCTAGAGCCTTCTGGCGGAGGCTATGTGAAGCACGATGACGCTATGTTCAGCGGGCCATGTCCAGTGGTGGAACCGGGGCGCCCACTAGTAGCCAAGAGGATCAGCGCCCCACTGCTGGTGCTGGGCAAGCAGCCGCTCAGTGAGGACAAGAGGATGTCCCTGGGCAGTGAGCCTCCCTACTCACCAGAGTACTGCCGCTTCGGCTGGAAGCCTGAAGAACCGCCAAGCCTAACCAGCCTGCAGGACTACCAACTGTCCCTCGAGGACTACAAGTTGACTCCTGAGGACTACAAGCAGGAGCTGGAGCAGGAGGTGGCGCCGGGCTGTACCCCGCTGACCCCCGCCTCTCACTACCTGCCACTAAATGTGCCCACACTACAGTCATAGACCATTCCTAAATAGTGGTGTTAATTTTAAAGTGAAACTTTGGATAGTGGACCGATGTTATAATAAGAAGTGATATACTAATTTAAGAAAAACTGTCAAGTGAAATAACGAGACATTTCTGCCTTATAAACATTTCTGACTGCGCCTATAATATACCTAGTTTAGTGTCCTTCACCCGCTACCGTCACAGCTAACTCGCAACAACACACCCACCGCCCTTCATCCAATCCATCTACTCTTGGTAATTATTTCACCCCAATCTGAAAATGATACTTTCATTCATTAAATCTGTATTTCTTAAATTCGTACTATTGACAATTATTAATCAAATGTTAGAAAAAGGGAAAAAATCCACTGGTGAAGCTACACACCTAAAATGTTATATTTATAATCAATTTACCTTTATCAACTTTGCAAATATTGAATACCCAACTGACCAATTTGTGAGGAGTGGCCTCCGAAAAACCAGCTTAATTTGAAATAACACATTAATTATAACCCTCCATATGAATAAGTATCACCAGGTAATCTACAACCCGAGAAAATGATTCATCTTCACTTGAAAACCATATTTAGATTTGACTGGTTTCAGGAAACAGCAGCACCAAACACACACCGACTAGAACACCTGACCCTGGCAGACTCCGGGAACACTTTGCTTTTCAAGAGCAGCAGCAGTGAGAAGTGGAAGATGGACGGAGCGTACCTCGTCCCACTGGTAGCGCCCGACCTGCGCCAGGAGGAGAACATTCTGCAGATAGCAGACCTGCTGCAGCAGCTGAGTGGCGTGGTGGCAGACGTGTTTGGGCGCATTGACGAGCGTATAGAGCAGAACGTGACACGCACACGCTTGGCTGCGGTACGCATTGAGGCCTGCGGGCGCTGGGTGGACCGCCTCACAGGCACTAACAAGTCCACCCGGGTATGCTGCGCTACCAAGTACCCTGCTACCCCCACGCTTCACTTTCCTGCTCTCTTCCCCCCCGCCGCCCTCGTTCAGGGAGGCCTGCTACGCCCGCCCCGCCTCATCGGGGCCAAGGCCTCCCTTTGCAGTGACAAGGAACTCCAAGTAAGACTACTCTTGTATGGTATTGTTAACCCTTTTGTATGAGTTTCTGACGAGATGATGCAATTGCTATTTTTCGAGCAGGTCGGCATTGTACATTCAGGGTAAACTCTATTCTGTACTGAAATGATGTTTTGACAAGTAAAGACGGTTTCCAAGGATGCTGTTATCTCTCAACTTTCCATACTGCTGATAAACTCTAGAGATTTACCAAGAAAGTGTTCTTGGTATTCTGTTGCCCCCGGTGACCCTGGCATAAAAGACTAAAGTCATCGCATATATTTACCAGATTTTTTATTCGATATTGTATGATTTTATATTTGAAGAATTTTTTTTTTCTTTTTTTTTTTTTTAATGTTGTATTCATAATATTTTATAATATGCATGTATTTTTTATTTTGTTAATTTTTCTATTAAACAGATCAATATTATTAAACAATTATCATTGTTACAATGGGTGTTTCTTTAGTTTTTAAGTTTACTTTTACTTTCCATAAGTTGAACTATAGCTAGCCGCGCACTAGGTAGCCAGGCTGCGGCCGCCAATAGATCTTCAAATTTGTATCAAAATGTATTCAAGTGAACACATTGGGCAGCCAGATATCGACGGCTCTGGGAGCCAGTCGAAACGTGGCGATAGGCAGTCATGGCTGCTTGCAGCCAAATGCGATGTATGGAAATGTATGTGGCTGCAGAGGCTGGTCGCGCACTAGACAGTAGCGTGGCCAGCCTAATAGCCCGTCGTTATGGGATGAGGATTTACGTAATCATAAGTAGTAGGTTATAATAATAAAAAGTATTTAACAGCTTAACAGACTATAAAATACCAGAAACATAAGATTCAGGTGCAACGAATGAGCTAGAAACTGCGAACAAGTATCAAGCAATAATTGAACACTGATGGAAATGTCCTAAGTTAATTATAGTTACAAATGATTTCATTCTCTTTATTTCGCCCTTTTGATGCCCCCTTAATTATTTATTTTGCTACTTAGCGTGTGTTGTGCTTTGTGTGGACTGTCCATATTGACGATTGACTTAAAAGAGTAATGAAAATAATGTTAACTTAATATTAATAAATTAATTGAATATTAAAAGTTATAATATTTGGTCACAATATATATAAATCATTATCCAAGAAGAAGCCGGGGATGTCTGACGAAGACATAGCACGATCGAGTGAGCCAAATACTTGAGTCAGGCAATATCAAGAATCAGAATAACAGAAGAGTATGTATGAGACGATGTATAAATGTAAATGAAGTAAGGAGTGTTACCAAGACCGAGTTTGGCGGTATTCCCTCTCTGCCCACCCCTGCGGTGAAACAGCATGATAGTTCCCCAAATAAATAAGTTTAAACGAGATACCTTTTTTTTCTATTTTTTTTTTATTAATATTTTTTTATTGGTATTTAAAAATAAAATAAGGGTGGTTCTAATACTTGCGCTACGATACTTTATCATTGGCAGGACAAGTTGGAGTTCTATCATGTGAAGCTGTCATGTCCCTCGCCGCTGCAGGCCCTGCTGGAGGGAGGGGACGCGCGGGGCCGGGGCGCAGTGCCCTCCCAGCTGGGGGCACTGGGCGGGCTGTTGCTGCGGGGGCATCAGGAGGCGGCCTACAGCAGCGCCGGGGGCCATCGAGCCCCTGCGGCCCCTGCTGGCCCTGAGCCCCCTGCCCCCAGCCTGCATGCCGCTCCTGCCACTGTGGCGCAGCGCGACCACCACTCTGCGCAGCAGCACTACCTCTACTCGCCTAGCACCGGAGAGGTAACAGTCAGCTGATTCCAATCA